>JAHZNF010000441.1:0-50908 GCA_027744215.1 Troglopedetes dispersus | reverse complement strand
GTATGCTCACATCTCCAGAATTATTAAAATGTCACGTGAAGCCCAGTCTTCTCTAATTTTTCAAGACTAATTCAAACAATGCACCAGGGCATATTGAAAATTACGTGTGGAGAAAAAAAAACCCACACACGTTCTTATTTATTGGAATTTTGAATTTAAATCATGCAAGAGTAGAGCAAATATATGCACACATCGTCCTCAGATTTAATTTCTCAACGTGCCAGGAAATCATCATCAAAATGGAAATACCTATAGAATGATCAAAAAGTAGTGTAATGAACGGAATATAAAGTGACGTTTTTCTCATTCGTCTGCCAAGAACTATAATAATCATTATGAGTGAATTTTAGGAGCAAGTCACTTAGCACGACACAGCTCTTCCGGAGGCCTTGATTCCTTCCGCTTTTATTCATTGTATTAGAGAGGCTCTTCGCAGTCCCAATTTTATTCCTTTTTGAAGCAAAAGAGCAGAAGATAAATCAAATAATCTTTTTCTCTTATTCGCATTACAATGAGGGAAGTACCGGAAACTGGAAAAGAATAAGAATAGAAAAAAACTTTCCAATTTGTTTTCTAACCGCGTTTACCAAGAAACTCACATTCGCATGAGATTGAGGTAAAATTTTGTGGATATAGAAGAAACAAAAGGTATGCCTACTACTAGCACAGCAGAAGAAATGAGCACGGAATGAAAAGCAAGCTTTTATGGGTATATTTACTTTCTCCCATAGTTCTGCGATTTGATAAAAAAATGCATATCGTCAAATAGAAGCGACTAGCCTATTTGCACATTATTATACTTTCTCCTTTATATATGTACCTATGTTTGGGCTGTGTGGTAAAGATAAATACGTCTCCAAAATGTAGTTGATCATGATGTAAGAAAAGCAATCGTAGAAGGCTCTTTTTATCGTTTGATCATTACATTTGTGCATTTATATGCCCATGCATATATTGTCTGTTTGAAATCTGATCAACAGTGTGCACAGCACTCTGATAGAAATTGCATAGATGTAATGTGAGCAGAGGAACGTTATTGGAGTAGATTTAAGTATCTGCAGTCGCACAAAGTGAAACCATTCCGTAAATGTTTACATAATTTCCTTTTATGTTATCCATTGCAAATCTTATCGTGCAGGAGAAAGTAGGCTCTGTGGATTTGTTTTTTCTATGAGGTACATGCAATCATTGCATCAATGCGATGGCTTTTTTGGGCTGGATAGAAGTAAGGTAAACGGTAATCGCGATTATCTTTCTCTTCAGACTTTTTCCATGCCTTTTGACAACCGTGCGCATGGTTAAATATGACCTCCTTTTGCTGCAAATAGCATAGATCATATTTCTTTAGAGTTGTGTGACTCGTTTATGTTTAGGTTTTAGGTACTGGGTAAGTTCGTGACCTCTATTCAATGTATGACTACACAGAAAATAAAGAAAAATGTTCATCATCATCCTCAATTCACTCGAAGAATATCAGCAAAAGAAAGCCTTCTGTTAAGAAGAAGCAGAGCAGAAAAAGTAAAATGGAAGACCTTGATTAAGAAATATGAACAATTGAGCTCCGGTCAAACAGTCTTATCAATGTCCACCAGAAAATACTCTGAACTGCTTCCGAAAAAAAATCAAATTCCATGATTAAATTGAAAGTCTGAATGTCAGAATCCGTGCCCTTACTTTTAGTGCAACGAAACCATGAAACCACATGCATGCTTCAGAATGAATGAAGAAAGAATGTACCATGTTCTAGTGCTCATTTTTTACCTCGTGTGGAGACCCAAGTCTTTGATAGCAACGACAATGTCCAAAAAACCAAAAAGGAAAAGTTCTTTTTCATGAAAGGAGAAAAAATAACACTGGTGTCATGCTAAATGTATTTTGTCACAGAAAGTTGGTCATGCCATAAGTAAGCACGAACTGCACGAATATGTTTGGTTCCTCCTGCAAAAATAATATTTTTTCTGACTCTATCTTCCATTTCGTGGATGTGTGTTATTTATATAAATGTTTCAGCCGAGAGTGGGGAGGATTCCGTGGATTCTGGTGCAAGACCAACATCGCCTGAGCCTGATTCTGGCAGTGTGAACACTCCCACGATAAATGAAACCGGGACACTGTCATCGAACGCTCCCTTAAAAATTGGTGGCGTGACCTTCTATCCCCGAGAAAATGGGAAAAAGCATCGAACATCAAAGTTTCAATTGGCTGAGAGAGGAACGCCGGTTTTACGACGAGGACAAAACTTTTACATCGCTTTAATTTATGCACCAGGACAGGCTCGGGAATTCGATCCAAGCACGGATCAACTGAAATTGATTGCCAGTTTTGGTCCTCATCCATCTCCTATTAATGGGACGGAGCAGATTTTCAAAGTTGAGGAACTTCTCCATTCCGATGAATCTCGGTGGTCGGCCAGAATAAAGAGGCACAACGAGAGTGCAATAACAATTGAGGTATCTAACCGTTTGCATTTGTCTTTCAAAAATTATTGACCGTATAATTATAGTTAACAGAAAGTATAAGCAGTTTGCCTTTAGCTAATTAAAGATTTCATAAGGACTATAAATTGTTAAATTAAATCACCTGTAGTTTAGTAAGTGAACCTATAAACTAAGAAAATTGGTCCAAAAAAAGTTTTTAAAAAATCATTGCTGTAACAAAGACACAAGTTTCTTATAGTATGCTTCAAAATTACTTTGATAATTTTTAGACGTTATCATGACCCTCACTTTACTTTATTATTTGTAAAACCCTAGATACACACAGGAGCAGACTCTTGCGTTGGACTTTGGAAATTTCGTGTGGAAACCACCTTCCTTGACAATGATTCAGGTGAAATCTCATCCAAGGAGATATTCCAGTGTCCCGATGATGTTTACTTATTATTCAATCCTTGGGATTCCAGTAAGTTCTTTTGAAAAAGTAGAATTAACGAGTTTCACAAATTGAATTCCCCCAAAGAATCTGTCCGACCTTGAGTGTACATAAATAGGTTATTAGGTCTGTCTGTCACACTCAGGAGAAATTTAATTAACAATCTGGCTGATCTATCCAAAGAGTCTACCGCGTTTTTCCCCAACAACAATGATTTTTCAATTCTCACTCAAGAAGACCCACCACATGACACACCATCAACAGCAGAAGTTTTTGGCTTTGCCATTTTGATTTTTTGACGTATTTTTTTGTGGCGCACATAATCAATATAGATGAGTTTATGTGTGTATTAATACACTTACCTACCTAAAGTCTGAAACTCCCGGGGTAAACAAACTTATAAAGTAGTGTAGTTTATTCCCGTGGAGAAAGTAATTGCACCTCTTGGTACAACTTTGTGAAATTGATTTTTCGCTAAAAATTACTCCATGTGCGCAAAAACTTTTCCCCTTCCTACTTCTACCAAACAACAAAGTTTATACTCACTTAACTTCGGGGAGGTGGAAAGAGTTAAAAACTAAACATGAACTTTTTTTTAAACATTGTTGCAAAAAATTGCTAGCATTACCTTGTTATCTACATTTGTGCTATAAGAGTAATAATGATACCAAAGCATAATATTGTATATGCATATTTAATGGATGTAGTTAAGCCAGTATGCTTTGTAGAGAATTCCCTAAGCCGCAGCCACAACTATTCCTGCGGTTTTTGCGTTTCTCCTGCTGTGGATGTGTAACTACAACTTTACGAAAAAGTAGTTTTTAGTATCTTTTTGGCAAAAAAGCTCCGTCTATTTTTCACTCATGTCTAGTTTTTCTCTCGTCGGTAGGTTGCTGCCACATTTCATCACATTTAAAGACTTAACTTCCATTTGACGTTCAAAACTTTAATTTAATCACTGTAATCATTCAGCTAAAAACTGCAAACAAGTTTATTGTTTCTGCAAAAAAATGGAACTTTCTGTGCAACTAAAATTTTAAAGGTTTGTAAGTTTTGTATATTACTGGTAGTAAATAATCTCCATTTTAACTTTGAAGGTGACGTTACATTCATGAAAGAGACGGAGCTGCTGGACGAGTGGATTCTGGAGGACGTTGGAAAGATTTGGGTTGGTCCTCACACAAACACGAAAGGACGGCACTGGGTTTACGGTCAATTTGACGATTCTGTGCTTCCACTGGTAATGATCCTCCTGGAAAAATCTGGAGTTCCATTCCCATCCCGCGGCAATCCAATATTGGTTTCACGGGCAATATCAAAAATGGTACTCATTTTAGCTTAATATCAAAAAGCTTTAGTCAATTTCCGTGAATTTTTAAAAATTCCTTCAATGTAACGCTTGTCACGTTCCCAAAATTGCTTCACGTGCCTGAGACAACATAAAGTAGCTAAAAAAATCCTACAGGTAAACTCGAATGACGACAATGGCGTCTTAATGGGTCGCTGGGATGGAGAATATGGAGAGGATGGAGGAACTGCGCCTTCTGCATGGACCGGTTCTGTTCCAATTATAGAGCAATACTTCCAAAATATGGAGCCGGTTCGATATGGACAATGCTGGGTTTTTGCAGGAGTAGTTTGTACTCGTAAGTGCCATTTTCTTCTAGCTCTTGGCCCACACTTCAACTTGTGTTCTCATATCACTTCATCAAGATATATGGGTTCATTTTGCTGCGGTCAAGGCACAGCTTCATCTTCACTTGTAAACCATATCATTGCATTCTATCTCTCAAAATACCCAGTAGACATGTGGATATATAGGATTATGCTTCATGGTGGGGGTATTTAGTTTTCGCTGAAAGTCTAACTGAAGATCTGGAAGGATGTCTTGTATAGTTTTGTGTCGATTAATATACATAAGTATTCCGAAGATCTGGCCGTTTTAAAGGATGCTAACATCATAAACAAATAAAGGGCAGTCACATGACAAGAAAATATGTTTTATTGCTGAATTAATTTCCCTTGTTTATCATGCATTAGGATATTTTTATGACTTCTTGGAGTCAAATCAAACGCTGAAGTTGATAACAAAGGAAACAAGAATGCATCCTTTGAGTTCTCATCATGCACATCCACGTTGAACTGAGCACATAAAGGGTTCACCGTAGTTCACACACCCACACGTAAATGAGCAAGAATAATGATACTGCGTAAGTTGAGTATAATGTAAAAAACAATTCTCCCGAGAATCACAGTGGTTAAGATGTCATACAAGAAATGCTTGTAAAAACATTCTACTTAACGATAACAAAGTTGAGAAGGACATACAGAATCCTGGACATAATCGACATAAAACGTGGGATACTATAATCATCAAATATGAGCTTGACTTTCTCAAATTTCCGCAAAAGTGTCTCTGCCAAGAAGACAAGAAAAGGGGGAAAACTATTACAGCAGATTGCGGACTCTCACATGAGTCACGTCAATTGCAATGTGTTGCTATTTGTCCTTATTAAGACTCCCTCTTAGCTTACTTAGTTCAACTTGCTTCAGAGATGCGGATTCTGGTGACTAATCTACTTTTGCTTGTTGCAACAATCATTCTGTCCAGTGAACCAAAAGCGAGACGCGGAAAAAGATATACTCTTCCTCCATCGTTATTCCCTCTGTCTTCCCTCTTCTTTCCTCAATAAAAATGCGAATAAAACTGTGAAAGGATTTCCCGATCAACAGCTTCAAATTATTGGCAGTCGCTCTGCAGTTTAGTACTTGAAACTGTGTTCTTATATTTTTCAACTAGCTACAATGAGGAGAGTAAATAAGTACAACTGCAGTAAAAAGCTAGAGATTGAGATGCTCGAGCTTCTTTTTTTTTTACTCTTGAGTAAACAGTAAATACGCACAACGGCATAAAATATACAAGTAGGCAAAGTCCCAATAAGCAAACTTCCTGAGGAAGATGTGTCTGCTTTCACCAAGATTTTACATTTTTTGTTATAAAAGTAAGATGGGAATGGAATTATAATCACATCATATTCACATACGGTATAGGCTTCAATTTGGTATTCCAGGGGAAAAACTTTACAATGTGATGCAATGCAAATAAGAAGTACTTGTAGAGAAAATAATCTACCTTTTCCTCTATTATTATATTATTCTTTTTTATTTCCAAACCAGAGCACCCACTACGTAGTTGCTCACATAAATGTAAGCAAAGCAACACGATAGCGAGAGGAAAAGGAAGAAAGCGCTTGAGAATGTGAAAGTATGATATCCACTTGAAAAAAAAGAATTTTCTTATATTTTTGGTCGAATACTCTTTTTTTGCATCATTTCCTATCAACATCGTCATGATAATCATTATCATTATCAAAATCTCATCGTCTAACCATCCAAACTTCCTCTGCTCCTTCCTTTACACTGGGTAACTTTAAACGGGATCTTCTTTTCCTTGGCATGCATCTTATTTGCCTAGGATAGCTTTCTCCCTCTTCCTGTGATTCTCTTTCTTTCCCAATCCATTTCAAACTCGAGCTTTGTGTGTGTCTGTGTGCGCATATAATATGTTTCAAGTTTTAGTCTTTGTGTGGAAGTGTGCATCATGTACACATAATCCATACCGGATGGAATGTTTTTTTAAAGGGGGCTCTTACAGAGTAAAAGAAAGAAAATGTAATAAAAGTAGCGTCATCATCATCAGATATGTGCGGATGGGATAAGAACTGTGAAAATGACATTTTGTGAAGTTAAATCGTTCTCATGGAATGAGTAAGGGATCCAAATTGAATCGATTTTCTTCCTTTACTTCCATCCATTGTCGTCATTTCTTTGCTTATTTAGGTGAATACTCAATACTTCTCCTCCACTTATGTACCTATTTAATAGTGTGGCTTGAGTTCTTGCTACAGTACACAGCCTGCAAGCGGCGAAAGGAATTTTTGACTGAAGCACGACTGCCGTAGGCAAGCATAAGTCTTTGTGGTGGGATATTGAATGGAAAGGAAAGAAAGGGAGGAAAACGTTAAATCTTATTTTCATACGGATATACAATGCAATTCGCAGCATTAAATGAGAATGGAGCTGTTCAACCGAACATAGTGGGTCCTTTGTTAATCCCTGTTATTGAGAAAGAAAGAATGGTGAAAAGCAAGAAAGAGAAAAAGTGGTATTATACAATTATTAGTATTCAAAAGTTGGGAAAACCTTTCATGCAAAATTCCGTATACTTCTTTGTGTTAACATCCAACTGTCTAAAGGAAATCGCTTTTTTGGAGGAATCAGCAAAAAAAAATGTTTTTAACAATGCAGTAGTGTGAAAGGGAATACATACCTAGTCAGGGAAATATTTAGACCTAGTTTTTTGTTCTGTTGCTTTTTTTGTTCCAACTTTCATCGTATTTCTAAGGCTTGAAGTAAATATGAATTATTTATGAAGAATGGGTGCTACAGGTAGCTTTCCAAATTGATAGTTTGCAGAGCAATTGGGATTCCGTGCAGGTAATAATGTAGGCTAAAGAGTAATAATCATTATTACCATAATGCTTTTCTTGTCAGGAATATCGAAATCTTGAACTAAAAAAACATTTCGTATTTCAGCAATTGACGCAACTCCTCAGGAAACGAGCGATGGTAAGTACTTTCATTTTCATTCGTTTAGGTTGTCAATATTGTTTCCAGTGTAAAAGCAGAATTGCTTCCTTATAACGAATATTATCAGCTCAGATATTATGAAATTAACGTAGGTAATACAATGCAAACTCGCAAAAACACAATTGTGACAAGTCAAAAGAACTCAGGTTGGTAGAAATTCATTACATAAATGCAGTCGCGTGATTTACGATTGTCAATTTTGAGCTTTAGAAGAAAATGCGTTCTCAAAGACATGTGGGTGTGGTTTGAGAAAGTAACCCGGTATTAAGTAAGTGGAACACTTCTTTGAAGTAAAAAGTGAATTTTTGATCTTCGGATCACTCCATCATCATTCCGTGAACCCTCTGGATCATATTTCAACCAGAAGCACCTTTATTAGAATTTTTTAGACTGGAATGAATTGCCATAATGCGTTTTTTGGCAAGCAAGGTCAATCTTTGCTTCCAAAATTGGAGCGCATAAATTCCAATAAATCGTACGACTCGGAAGTAGCATGATCGCCTGGTCGCTTAAGTCATTCTCCTGTGCCTAAGTTTCTTCAATGTCATTTTGTATACTAGGCAGTATAAACTCATCGTTGACGCTATTGCAAATAGAACTAGTATTTATATAACCGGTACAAAGAGTAAACCGCAATTGTGGTGGAAGGGAAAGTACAAATGTATAAATTTGCATGTCTCGACGACGTCCCACCAGACGCATATATTTCATGGACCAATTAGTCATGTGGACTTTTATGAAAATTATCCTGCATGACCATTAGTGAGCACATGTATCTTTTTGCAGCCAATTGTTGTCCAAGGTTTTTTTCGATGCGACAGTCTGTAACTTGAATTTTTATAGGATAAGCTTCATTGGACAGGCCCAGTTGCTTCTTCCAAAAAGCTACAATTCTTTCTCACGAACCAATTTTATGGCTGCAATACGAGTTTATCTTGCTCGCATCTGTCTTGATGAACAAAAAAGTCTACTTTTGTGCTAGAATACTAGTATGCAGTAGATGGAGCCACTTTTACTGTCAGTTTTATTGTCTTCCCGATGCGGCCTTTCAACAAAACTTTGTGTAATACATACAAACACAGTGGTAGTGGTGACTAAAGAGAGTGACTGAACTCCATTTATCAAACTTTTTTGTGATGAATAATGATCTGAGAATGTCGTAAGCCTAACACTCGGGTGATGCTACCCTACCGCTATCACCATTAAGTACACAACTTTTTTCTTTCCTTTTTTATTATCTACGTTAGGGGTTTACCAATGTGGACCCGCGTCTTTAGAAGCCGTCCGCAAGGGCCAAGTTGGTTATGCCTTCGATGTCCCATTTGTATTAGCTGAAGTAAATGCAGATTTGGTGCGTTGGCGAGAAGACAAATCCAGTGAATTTGGGTTCGTTCGGATGGAGGCTAACAAATACCAGTAAAGACTTTTTTCTTTTCTACTTTCTTCGCATTCTCCCCTTTTTATTTTCTCTCTGGCATTTTCTCCTAAATTCCCTTATCCGCGTCTTTATGTAGGTTATGTACATAGTTTTGCAGTTGTGGAAGGATCACTTTTCCCTCTCTTTTTCTTATCTTGAAGCATACGCAGTGGACCACGGTTGCATTACACAATGACTCCCGTTATATGATAATAATACGCAGTTTTCACACAAAGAATTTTTACATTATATTTTTGTGCTTACGTTCACATTGTGAAAATGTCTACATCTTTTGAGGAAAGGGTTTCAGAGACACTATCCTATGCTTTCTTGCTTTTTTTGTGCATTTGGGAGCGAGAACAAAGATTCTTTTTTTTCTCTTCAACTGTGTAGACTCGAGGAAGACCACTACTATCGGGCCACGGTGTGACTTAACATAAATTCTACTTTACAGCGATATTTTCTTCTTTCACTACCACACAGGGTTACACAAAATTAAGTTCTGCTGCTTTTTACATTATGTGCTTTATCGGTGACATTTTCAGCCAAGTAGCACTTTTTTAAAGTCACCGTTTGACCACTTTTTTTGCTCATATGTGGTTCAGAAATACAGGTCAAGCTTCCTGTGAACATTAATCCATAACCTAATAAATTCATGGACCTACTGACACTTTTTTTTACCGCGGTGGATGTCGTTTCCATTAATAGCACCTGGGCCCTCTGAATAATAAAAGAACGAAATTCAACCCCTACAGTTTTCGAAAAATCAAGTTTTCGCTATGATTTGAATAAGTTATCTGCAATAAACTTTAACATTTTAAAGAACACTTGCATAAACAGGTTCCCCATGTGCTTGTGCGTGGTATCTTCGCCAAATAAAACGGTAAATGTAAGTACGACGAGAATTAACAAAATCCTGTGGCAGGAAATTGAAATGACAGATTTTCCCTGATGCTTGCATGATTCTTTAGAGACTTAAATCTTGTGTGAACTTTTTTATGAAGGAAGATTTGAAATTGGAAGTGTGTAACTACGAAGGAAAGAAGTTGATGCTCCGCTGGGTTATTGCTTTCGTCTGCTTTCTGCAGTATCACGAAACTGTTTCAACTTTGATTTCGCTTGATACTCCAACTAATTTAATGATTACTACAAATTATAGTAGATGTTCAAAACACATCTGCAAGTGTCATAAGATCCAATTCTGATACTCAATAAATTGTATTTGTAGTGTTTTATTGTACAACCAATTCCCCGTAATAAAGCAAAATTAATGGAAGAAAATTAACTGAAAATTGGGTAATAATCTTAATTTGGAAGGTGGCACTTTTATGTCAATGAACTTTTCCTTCTGCAAAGGTACCAATAAAAACTAAAAAAGAGTCGCGCATGGTCTTGCTGCTTTAGTACATTCTTGAAAGAATTCTTTTCCAGTTTTTTCCTGTCACCTCCGGACAAACTCTTTCATATTATGTCCTAAGAGCCTTATGAGATGTTACTTTTACTTAACTTATTTTATATGTCGTAGTGTCGGACGTCAGATCCTGACCAAGATGCCTAACGTCTTTGATTCTGAAGGGGACTCCGACAAAATGGATATTATTGAGGAATACAAGCCTAAAGAAGGTTCACTTGTTTTTTTAACAATATCGCATCTCTAACTCACTTTCCTCCTACACTCGAACGCTATAACTAGGTATAGATATTGCACTACTATTTTGCAAAAAAAGAGCTGGATTGTTACTAACTTCTTTTGGAAGAAAGATTTTCTTACAAACACACTTTTCCTTGTTTCAAACAACAAGAGGAAGTGAGAAAAGTTTTGGGAAGGAGAAAAAGGAGGATGTTCAAAGAGTAATAAACTAAGAACTACACATGTACCTACGGCCTCTCGGCGTGTATTGAACCCAGCAATATGTACACCAAAAATATTTAGTGCATGTGTGTGCTCCAGTCTATATACATGTATGTACGTGATTCCATTACTTGGCTGGAAAATCACGAGAGAAAAAGAAGGGTTCGGGTGGTAGTAATTCAGCACTCCATTGACGATTGATGTTGGCCGTTGCCCATTCTTATTTTTATTTTACTTTTTTGGCGAAAAAAGTATGGTACACGACTTCCTCTCCGTGTTTTTCTTTTGATTTCCTCTTTTCCCTCTTTTCTTTCCAAAAGGTTCGAGGACAGAACGGCTGCAGCTCGTGAATGCTGTTCGGGGCTCTAATCGACCTTGTGCTCCACATTTTCTGGAATTGAATCCAAAGGATGAAGACATGGAGTTTGATTTGATTGAACTGGAACAAATTCCTGTCGGCGAGCCCTTTGCTCTCGTTGTTACAATCCTGGTAAGAAAAGATATACATATCTTCTTTATAAAGTTTGAAGATACTAAATATCCATTTCACGGTGGAGTTTGTACCAAGAATTCATGTTTCTGTTTTCACCTTGGATAACTCTGTGATTGCTGATAATCATGATCAAAAAGTACATCAGGAAATGGTCAATATGGTGTTCACGGAAATTATATTTTTCATACTGTATTAACACAGAACAAATCAAATGAGCCGAGAACCGTTCAGGCAGATCTTTCCGCGGAAAGCATGTATTACACCGGAATCCGGGCAAATGTTGTTAAAAAGGCTTCAGGAAAGTTTGTCGTGGGTCCAAACTCAAGTAAGTTTCATAAATTGCCTAAATTGAAGAAAAGACTGAATCAAAAGGAATAGGAAAAATTCATTCAGCAAAACCAAGTTAGGAGAAAACTTTCATGTCCGTTTAAGTGAAACTAAAGAACTACTGCTTCTCTTGCCCACATGTGCTCACATCATCAGAGGAGGAACTTCGAATGACTGTTCAACCGAGTGACTACATGGAAAGTTTAGTGGAGTATGGGATCATGAAGATTTTTGGAATTTGTGCTGTTGATGAAACTCACCAAGTTTGGTGTGAAGAGGATGATTTCCAGGTGGTCAAGCCACCCATGAAAATTGAGGTAAAATATATTTGTGTTCAGGCTTTAATGGCATTACAACAACTTGTGCTTATACATTATTTAGTTTAAGTTTTCTTACGAGTGTATTTTGTTTTCTAAGAACAAAGGCGTGTAAGTTGGAAGTAAATATTTATTTTGAAAATTAATGTTTCGGATAGAATTCCTTTTACTGGCCTAACGATACGCACCTTTTCTGGTGGAACACATACTACCCAATTTATTTTTAGGACACAATTTGATACTGGCTATAAACTAATCATATTTTTTATTGGAAGGTGACACCAGGAGTAAAAGTAGGAACACCAGCGTACGTGACGTTCAGTTTCGAAAATCCGATTGAGCGGCGACTTACGAATTGCGTCATCAATTTTGAAGGACCATTCCTCTCCCGATTTTCTTCCATCAAACACGAGTACGTTTCCCGATCACTCGGGACTTTGATTGATTGCACTGTGAGATTTCGTAAAAAGGGATAATTTTGTATTTCTCCCATTTCCCCATTTCATTTCCGTTCAATCACATTACCCTCCTTTTTTGTGTCAAATGTGCCTTCTTCTTTCATTTCTTACAAACTAGCACACCGTGGTACATGGAGTGCCAAACACGACATAGCACTTTTCACTCACTTCTTCCTTGACTTTTTTTATAACTTACTTTCATCAGATCTTATACCCGTAAATATATATTTTTCAGGGATATCGATGTGGGACAAGAGCTGCGCTACACTCACAGGTTTATCCCGCGGAACTCTGGAAATCAGAGATTGGTGGCAACTTTCTCTTCAAAGGAATTGATTGATATTGTTGGGTCAAGTGTGATTGAGGTGGCCTGAAATGAATTACCAACTCGAGTACACCTTCAAACATAACTGTATTCTGCACCACGAAGTGCTCATTGCCTTATGCACCAATTGCTCCATTTCGGTTGAATTATCCCTTTAATTACATCTTGCATGTGTCAAACCTACTCACCAGAGACTGTTATCCTGTTTCCGAAATTCATTATTCTTACCCTCATTGTATTTGCATGTAACAAGCCAAGGTAGTTTTTTCACCTACAATTACAACAAGGGCATTGCGGTAGGTAAAGGTGTGTGCTTATATCACCCTTCACATACTCATGCTCATGCATCCACACGAGCAAGGATGAAACCTCTAATATTTTCTCTTTCTCTGCAGAGGAAAAAGTTAGCCGAACTGCCGATTGGGTTCGGTAGTGTGGTTTTACCTCTCTTCTCTTCGGAAAGAAAGAGCAGCGTTACTTTTGTGTACCATGAAGTTGAGTCTAAAAGAATCAGTTTTTGCTTGAGGTCGTCTCCTTTTTTGTCGCACTGAACAAAAAACATTTGCTTCCCTCTTTCCGAAAAATGGTTGTTGACGGGGTCCGAAAACCTTCTTTTGTATTTGTGTGAGCTTGTTGAAAGTCTCTCAGTGCAAATTGTACTTGGCTCGTTTTGGTAGCTTTCAGACGAAGCTCTAATTCCATTACGGTGTCCTTGCAGTTACATATTCAGAATTGATACCCAAACAAAAGGAAGGGTCCCAGAGGGGAATTCCCTGGTGCACGCGTACTAGAATAGTTGTATCCAGAGAGGAGAGAGAGAGAGAATAATTTACATAATAAAGGATTTCGCCTTTGTGCGTGCTTTGTATTTTTCACTGCTTCTGTAGATGCTTCTTTGTTTAAAACGTCAGTAGTCAGTAAAGCTTCACTGTAGTAAGAGAAAACTTGTATGTAAATGAGATAGAATAGTGTTGTGTGGAAGTGGATATTACAAAGGGAATAATTTTCTTTTCCTGGCAAAAATAATTCAACGAGCCTCGGTGAATGCATGAAACGTATGGAAATTTGTAAAATGGTGGAATATCCGAGCTTTCCGCCCTACATTTAGACAAGGAATTAAAATAATAGCATAATCTCTCATATCTAAGAAAAGTCAATGAGATTATTAGAGAATCGCTTTTGTAATGATACAAGTTTCCATTTTGAGTAAATATGTATTATTGTTTATGTCAAACATATAGTGCGTCATGTATGGACTAATATGAATTTCCTGATGCTGAAGGAAATGCTGTGGACTCTGAGCACTTTGTAACTGGAAGTACTATTACTAGTGAAAATTATTACTCGTTTAATTGTTTCATTTGAATGATTGTTCTCTTTAATAGCAATAACATCAGTTTACTCCGATACTTTTAATTGCTTTATTTATGTAACATAGTTTTTCGTATCATAAACATTAAATTGATAACTTGACCAGAAAATCGCTTTTTGTTCACTTCACACTGCAAATCTGTTGCTTGATTATCTAAGATCGTGTAACAATAATATTTTGTAATCAATTTCTAGTAAGTTCTAGATTACAATTAGCTATATCACTAGGATCACTAGCCTCTTCTAAAAAAATCGATACGAATTTAATTTTATTATGAAAACCATCAGACTGAATGAACCAGTTGTGTATTACTTACTGTTCAAGATTATTTCCTGCCAAAATCACCGTAATAACAATCTTGTACTAGCCAGCATGCTTTTAAAAAAGTTACGCAAGAGCTTTAAATTTTAAAATGTCAAAATTAAACATTATATAATACTTTGTAACAGACAAACTTGTGCATGCATGTATGTAAGTATAAATGCCTTAAAATAATCTTTTCAAGGATTGAATCTTGCTCAATTTCCCCCCGAGGTGAATTGTATTGAGAACTTTTGCACATCGTATAATTAAAATCCATATTAAAATAAATTCTATAATTAAATGACGCACCAATGGCTGTATTTACCAAAAGCTAACCAAAGTGTAAAATTGTTTCCAGTTTTTTTTGTTATCATTCAATTATTGACCATGCCCCTATATTTGATTTTATAAAACACAAAGCGCCATAAAATATAATATGGCATATTGCTGAACAATTTAAGCGTGATTAATTTGAATTGTACGTTATATGAATGAATGAACAACAAAATATGATTAATGCTTGATTTCAATAGATTTTAGAAAATTCAACTCTACTAAATAATAGTAGCAATGTACAATATTATAATTTGACATAGCCTCTTATATTAAAATTAACAACCAAATCTGAATACTCTTTCAAGAATACATCTGAAACTTGAACCAATACAGTCGTTGTAACGTAGCGTATTGTTATATCATAGATTGTTTTACTAGAGCATGTTAAGTAGATACACAGCAATTTAATTTGACTCTTTTCTTTCTCTAAATAAACATACTTTCATAATTTACATATTAATGCTTTCATCATCATTTTATAATTACAGACTAACAATACTTAAACATTTGTAGAACGTCTTGTTTCTGTATGATTTGGTAATTCTATCTCAACATTTTACGAATATTTCGGAGTTTTTTGAAGAATGAATTTTTTTACCTGGTATGGAGTACAGTGCTTATCTTTTAATGGATTTTTTTCGTATAAACTGATGGAAGCCATGAAGATGTTCCAGGTTGACTGATTTAGTGGTGGATTGACTCAACAGACTTTTCACACTAGACTAAAATCCTGACAAGGAAAAACGGTTATCATTATAAGGTAAGCAATAAACAAGTATATAAATCACTTCCTGTCGAGTGTATTTGATATCAGAACTAAATGAAACAATGGTGGCGATTGGTTCCTTTTTCTACGTTACATCTCTAGTAATATTAACGTCATTTTGAATATCGCAAAATCCATATAGCTTCTTCACTTCCTCTAGCTTTATCTTTTATTTATACTAGCTGATTGTTGATTGGCTTTTTCAGAATTTTTTATGTGGAAATTTCTCTCGTTAATTGACTCGAGATCAGCTGAAGTTGGTAAGTAGTTCCCTCGGTTTTTTATTCGCCGTGGGAGGTATTGCAAATTGTAGAACTTACGGTGTGGCCGATGTGTAAACGTAGTAGATGTACGCATTTTTAATGTTTTGTATTTATTGTTATGTTAGCATAGTTTTTTAAACAAACTTCAGAACGTCGGAATAGAAGAAGTAGTAGTTCTTAAAAGGAGTAACAGTACTGTATCTTTTCTATACAGGATTTCGTAGAAATGAAGTTGTTGGAATTAGTGTATTTTACGCCCAGACCTTCACAAAAAATGAATCAAACAAATTGCGTCATTAATATATTTTTTGGAGTTGTATAATTGTATATAATATTGCTAAGAAATTGACAGTACTAGGTAAATGGATAAGTGGCAGGAGTGAGAGACGAAACATCGATTTAATTTCATTAAGCGTCACAACTCCATAGACAGCACAAGAGAAAGCAACAAATTGAAAGGGACATAATTTTTTGGATGCGATAGGATAGACCTGAGTAGTAAATTTTTTCAACATTTGCCACCAAATTGAAGGGTATAATACATGTGTGTATATTTAGCATGCTGCATGTGCTGTTTTTGCGGGGGGGGAAGGAAAGGTATACCCAGTGCAATGTAGAGCAGTACAAGTAGGTAGACACAAATTACCAAAAGATGAATGGGAAATGGGATTCTGTGATATAATAATATCTGAACTTGCCACGCACTCAACCTTCACTCTGAGACAGGTTTTCAACAATCAGCATAAATTACATATTATAGCAATAATAACATAGAGCGACTAATAATTCTACACTACATTACTCTACCATGCATGTGCATCAAAATTGACAATAGACATAGACGTTAGTGGTAATCCGATTACGGCAAGCTTCTTACTCATTCAAGCACATTCACAGAACCCTTGCCTTGCCACAGCAGCGTTTATTGCTGCGAGTTGTGTAACGAGGCTACACAGATATGACAAACCAAATGAAATTTCGTCACCACAAAAAAGGCACGCAAAAACGACGTGAAGAAATTTTTGCCAAGTGAGAAAAATGTGGAATACTTTTTGAATGGAACATACCACATTACAGGAAGTGTTTTTGGTTATATAGTTTGCACGTTGAGTCGGAAAACAAGCCATAACATTTTATTTTAGGAGTCTTATTAACAGCATTCGAATTCTTTGCACAAGATGCTGAGTTTTCTTTTGTGTTGTGTATAAGTAGCGCCTATGCATTTCTGAATCTCAATTCCATCAAATTAAACGAGTGGAACTTTTATTCATTCCGAGTTCTCGAGAACTCCATAAAAATGATTAGTCAGAATCTTGGTAGCATTTATTCTATTCCTTCACAATTCACGTAGATCCTTACTTTACTTCCTTTGGTAATGCGCATTTACATATATATTGTCATACGAATCCGGTAAAAAAGGGGGAAATAAGGGAAAGAACATGATAATGTTGAATGATGAAGTGAATACGTGACTTGTGAGTTAAATGATTACTTGCTCTCTTCTAGTTTTCCTAGAAAAAAAATGATGAGAAATGAGGTATAAAAAGTGAAACTGGGAAAAATTGTGGAGAGGAGTCTGTGTAGTCAGAACGGAATGCAAAAAAAAACTAAAAAAAAGAAGGAACCTCCATACGTGCGTGTTCACGATTTGCTATCATTCATTGTCTTTTTAAAGCATTTTTTGCACACTTTTACTTCTCCGTAATCAACAAGACCCCAGAGACCGCTAACTGAACTAGTACCATGATACACCGAGAATATATAAAAACCCGTAATTGCTGGAGAGGGGGAAATAAGGCGAATTAGACATGGCATAATTTCCCCTCATCCTCTCTGCTTTTTATATATATTTATGCCGGCACACCATTCATCTTAAATTGGGAGCGGAGTGAAAAGAAGAACAAAAAGGTAGGCAGAATGAAAACATTGAACAACGAAAAAAACAAACGTTTTCTCAGCACAAAAAAAAGATAGTTTTCCCTCGGGCAAGAAAGAAAAGCATGTGAAGTGAAAGAGAAGTTAGATAAAGACGAAAAGTTTAATGATCACATGGAAGATTTGAAGAAGGTAAGAGTGATGAAGGCAGGTATAAAAAAAGGAAAAGAATAATTCAACATGATTCTTTCTTCTGCCATTATGTCCAGGAATGATGAAAATACCACAAAAGCTATCTATTTTTTTGTGAAAAGCTCCACTCACATAGGACAGACGAAACAGGTTGCGTAGGGTAATAGTGTGGTAGCTACGTGCTTATATTAAATGATCATGCCCTTTCGTAAGTTTTATGGCGCGGAAGGAAGTACGACTGTGAATTCCAGATGATTAGAAATGGCGTTAATAAAAGTGAGCTGTAAAATAGTTTCCAGGCTTTCTAGAAAGGGTTATAGGCATAGATTAGATACATAATACATAGGTACACACTAAAAGTAAAAAACACTCTACAGGCAGCACACATAACACTCAAAGTGTGTTTGTACATGTATATTTAGTTTTGTTTTTGAAGACGCTACTCTTTTAAAGGAGAAATTCAGGAAGGATGTGAAAGCTAAGAGAAAAGTTTTTGCTATTTTTGCTCTTCAAGAGGCTTACACGAAGTGTTGAGTCCCAGCTCGCTGTACAAAATGCCGTGCCATCAGGAGAGACTTTGAGGCATGAGACCTGTGACACCATGTTGAAGTTGGATGGTACCGAAAAAAAAAAAGAATTACGCGACATGATAATGGAAGTACTGCTGAATACCTGAAAGTCTTTAAAGGTTGCATAGGACATGGTGAACGCTTCATGTAAATGTTTAAAGTCTCACTGGAAACTAAAAATATATATTACTATCCTTCTAAACTTTTCTTATGTATGATGATTGGCATTGGAAGGTTAGTGGCCAGTATTATTTTGCAAATCCAGCTTTCTCCTAAGATCATTGTTCTCCTCCAACAACTCGAGATTCTTCCTTTTTAATGAAGCGCAGTTATAACAAGAATTCGTGTCCACTGCATCCTGGTTTTGAAGGCTCGCTGTTGGAGCGTTTAGTGGTCCAGTTAACGGTGTTGCGCGTGCACGATATTTCTTTGTTGGTTGTTCTTTGAAAAGCTTCAAAATTCAAATTTATTTGCGTTGCGTTTATATTCGTCATAAACCTGATATTTGTGTGAAGCTCTTCAACCGTCTTGCGTGCTGATTGAAGTAATCGTCATAACTTCCGTCATTGGGAAAGACATAGCAATCATAAAAATAATTTTGACTCTCCTTATCCTGTGCCACTGTTAACCAAAATATATGTGTAGGTATGGACATTTGGTTCTTATTCAATCCTGGAGCCCGTTGTTGAGGAGGCCTGTTGACAGTTCCCGGGAAAAGCCAAACATTAAAGCGGAGAGTCGAAATTTTAAGCATTTCTTCTAAAACTCCAAATCCAGTTCTGTTGACATTTTCATGTTGATAACAACATACAGTAGTAAGTAATTTTGAAAACTGTGCGAGATGACCAAGATGGTAGTTCTTGAAGTGCTTGGAAATTTCTGTTGGGGATAGAATACACTTCAGTTGCAGTAACTTGTCCTGCATCAAAATGCCCCGTGATTCAATATTTCTCGTTCTTCTTTCACTTATAAGTAAGGGATGGCTTCCAGAGTGCGATAGAACTCTTGATGGACGAGATGATATTTGGATGAACATAGTTTCAGCTACGTTATGTTCTTCATTGAATTTAATCAACGTGTCATCACGGGCCACAAGAGAATCTGCTGTGCGTCCTATAATCATAGACTAAATGAATCGTTGGAATTATTACCTGGTTCTCCGTCCCCCGCTTATATGACGTAATCATAAAGCAAATTACTTACCTCATCATATAACTCAACATTCGCTAACTGCTCAGTTCTCTCTGGTCCCGGCATCAATAAACTGTAAACAGATTCATCTTTATGGAGATTCCTTTGATGACGTAACAGTGAGTCTTTGAAGACAGCAAGTTTACAGTGAGGACAGCAAATATTTTGATCAGGTACAGAACAGAAACAATGCTGATGAGTTTCCAACTACGTCTCAAAAAAACTTCGTTGAACAAGTATCACATTCGAAGTTAAGTCGTTCCTCTGGAATTGCCATTGTTAAATAAATTAACTTTATTGAAGCAAACCACTGAAACAACTTGCATATATTTATGAAATTTAACAACACATACAGCTGAAAAGTTAAAACATCTTTTTATGAGTATGAGGAAAAACAACAAGAGGATTCATATTTTTGCCAAAAACATTTCATGTAATAGTACTAACCATGTCCATTTGCAACTTTTGGTGAATTATCCTATTATAACTTGTTTGTTTCAAACACACATTAATACTTACCCTGTTATCGTGTCCATAGAGTATTGATATCCGATGACATTTTAGACTATCCCAAACGTTCACCGTGTAATCACTATAGCCTGCAAAAAGGAGTCTTCCGCTGTGTGAAAAATCTACCGTATTGACTGCAAAGATTATCGATTCTTTGGAGTAGACAGCGATTTCTCGATCCGCTCTCAAGTCGTACAGTCGACACTGCAACACACCAAGAGGTAAAAATAGAACTTGAACGGGGAAAGTAAAAGGAATGAGAAACGCAAAGAAGTGTGAAAGTGGAAATCATGTCTGGTCCACTATCCCCGTAGAAACTTATAATAAACGGCACTTCAAGGGGAAGCGCCTTGGTTTCTGTTTCTTTGATTTTCACTTGAACATAAGTACGCAAAACATTATGGACCATTTAAATGCGGTCTATGTATAGGTTGACAATAAAAGTCACTTACAGTTGCATCATCCGAACCAGTAGCTATTGCATCCCCACTCGGGTGAAATTTAACTGTATTGATATCACTCTCATGGCCATCGAATGTTTGTACACATTGCCCCGTCCTCATATCCCAGATTAAACTTTTTCGGTCGCAGCCCTGAAATTGTTAATTTGTCATTTTAGATTAAGCAACAGGTGAACAAGTTGGTTAGTCAATCCTCATTCAGCTCAAACCAGGTACATCAATCACTCCTGCATACTACCGCACATTACTCGCCACTTAATTGCACATAAAATAGGTATAAGCTAACCATGACTAATGAAAAAAAGAATAGTTTTTTATGCAAGGTATGTCATAGAATCGGGATCCAATTCACTTACAGCTGAGACGAAAGTGTTTCCGTTTTCTTGTGGAGCTAGGTCTAAAGACATGACATCCCCAGTGTGACCATGAAAGCTTTGTAATCTCGAGCCGGACTCCACATCCCATAACGCACATGTGCTATCACCACTACCACTCAAAATCTACTCGGGTAGTCAACACAAAAGTACACCATGCTCAGCACTAATAAACATCTTACTAAATGCTCCGACTGTGTCACAGTCGATACTTACTGTAAGGCTTGATGTCACCAAAACAAAAAAAACTCTAACCTGATAGTCTGAGTAAGGAAGGAATGTACACCTGAATTTGCCCATTGTGATGAGTTGGCGTCGGAGATGTAGAATGTTGTCACAAACCAAATAGGTCGGTAACATGAAATATGTTTAAAAACATCTCATTGATTAATTCATTCATTCAAACCGGTTTTCCGCAGCCTTAGAACTTGTAGTCGAATGTAAAAAATTGCACAGTTGTAGTTAGATTAAACTGTGACATGATGAAGCAAAAGAGTAACAATAAAATCTTACGCGGCAGTGTAAGAGGTATGAGTTCCCACTGGTTTTTTCCTTTGCGTTGCGTCATCTTCCAGGGAAAGCGGATACACCGTTATTTTGTTATCCAAGCCGCTGCAATATTAACAAATGTCAAGCAATCATGTTTGAATCATGATTTAACCATGGTTGAGCTTGTGATGGATTGGCCGTATAAAACTGATTTGCTCCCTGGAGCAGACAAATTGAAACATCCGAGTTTACGACTGATTATATAAAATTGAAGATTAAAGAGAAAACATGTCAGAAAATTGCGCCTTCAAGTGTCCATTGCGCCATGTCAGCTACAGTAAAGTTTTGCTACTTAAAATCTCATGTCATGTCCCATGTAAAACCGTCCTCAGTTCAACGTGTGAACAGGTCAGATACCAAACTTTGATCGCTCTGAGTGAGACTTGTAGAGAAGTAAATGAGAAACTACGAATTGTTCTGAATCTAAGTTTAAATTAACACTTGGTTTTGCAATCTATGCAATCCGTTAATGCTTGTACGAGCCTATTTTTTATAATAGTAATAATATATCACATACAACCTAACCGTATTAAAAGAGTATTGGCCTTTAGTTCAAGGGATCAAGGGACTCTTCAGTCGACTTGGTAAAGGAGCATTGAACTATGGGGAGTTTGTTATTTTTGGTGCCCCCATACACCATACCTCATACACCATTCCTTTATGTGCATTTGAAAGTATCAGAATGAAAGATCTACATGGTCCAACCGCTACAATTAGTCCTACAAATTATCGTCATTTTATTTACGATCCGAAATATGGACAATGTATCCTCAGAACATTTAATCATCCACATACCAGCCTCCAATTGACTAAATTTGTAAATAACAAACTGGCTGTTTAAATTCGATTCTGACGATCCATTTTAATATTAAAATGCGCTTTGTAGATAAGCGGGCCAGCTCGAAAAAGTACGAAGGATCTGGCTGTGCTTTTTGGATCTACTGGTTAAATCTGATAATGACGGTGAAGGTGCTACTCCTGCTTAACAATCAAAACTTTAAAAGGAATATTCTAGGAATACTAATTCGAATTATGATTTTATGTAATATGTAATCAAATTTCCCTATAAACCCAAGCCGCTGAAAGTTTCATCAGATACCACTTCCGTTATTGAGTAGCAATAATCTGATTAATATTTCAGAGTTCACGATCATCTTTCGTGCGACGGTAATGCCATTATCGTTGTCGCATTGGAGGAGTGGGTGGATGCTTAACTGTGACTCTGCCTGTCACTAGTACAAGACTGCAGTTGTAGTAGAGAACCAACTTGAACTACATATCAATCCTTTTTTTTCTTTTATGCTTGCTTAAAGCTTATGAATACACGAAAAACATGCATGTACATTAGGTACTTTTGGAGAATGTCTAGATGTCGGGTAGCTGTTGCTGCATCTAACGTAATTAGACGACCATAACGAGGTAATAAAATGAAGATGGGCTTTCAATGGCAAGTAAAACATAATTAATTACCCGCAAGCGATCACAGTTCCTGAAGGGCCATACGAGCAAGCCATAACCCACGTCGTTGGCATTGTAATCGCATGCTCTTTGTTGGTAGTAAAAGCATCCCATATTATTACTTTCCCGTCCTGCAAAAGAGAAAAACAAGATCTCACTGACAAGGCAAATACGCCCTCGCAATTTTTCATCACTTCTGCAACCAATTGGTATACATGGAAGGTCCTTTCCATGCATGTGTTTTATTTGAGGTGAATTCATGGATGTTCTATGTACATTGTCAAATAAATTTTCCATCCGCAAAAACTTTACAATTTTTCATTTCTGTGGTGAAATTACCAATTTAGGAGTTTACCTGTGACGACGACACAACGTGACGCTTGTCTTGTGACCAGTCAACACACAACACTTTGCCTTGATGACCTTTGAGAACTCTTCTCGGTTTGATGTTTAGTTGACCAACATTTTCAAGTCGTTGAGCTACCGTTGACACTATGGTGCGTGGGAGGAAAGTAAGAAAATAAACAACAGAACCATGGATTAATATTTTATTAGTATTTGTCGTAATTTCATCCACACTTGGATTAACCAATAATATCTAACGGTGTGCAGAGCCTAGTTTCATTTTTTTTGTTCCCAGTGCTCTTGCCCCAAAGGTCTTCAGGACACCTCAGCTTCCTAAGAAAGCTTCCTAAGCTAAGAACATGGGCGACTGGTGATCGCAAATCGCCAGCCAACAGAACTATCCCACCAGTGTTGCCGATGTTCCATTGATAATTTTTTAAATGGTATAACAGTTTCAGGGATAAGTTTTCCAATTGTATAGTAGTTCCATCCAATGATGAATTTTCCATTGTTATATTGACAGTAAAAAGATATAAGTGTTTAACTCAACTGCTACAATAGTAATTATTTCTAATTTGAAATTCATGTTAAATATGAAAACAATCACCCCGTAAAATAATGCTGCTACTTTGGTTCTTACAAAATTATATGGAATATAGTGAGTATTATACGTACATGTACCTTTATTAATACAGACTATAAACAATTTTCAGTTCTTTCAGTAAAAGATCTTTTGACTTTGTTTTAGTACTTATCTTTTAGCTTTAAAGAAAAATTAAAACTATATTTTGTCATGTTTGACAAAAATGTAAAATAAACATGATTGCAAATTGTAAAAGGAGTGAAAAATTTCTCATTGATGTATTGGCCATTGGAACAAATAATTGGAATTATTGTACCATTGGAGAACGGATCATTGGAACTAATAAACCACTGCACTTCACTCCACTAGAACATTTGGATTTTGGAACTAGACCTTTGGAACAAAAAAATTTGGAACTAGGCTCTATAGACCCATCTAACACAACGACATTCATAAGGTAAGCTAATTCGACTATCCGGCTGCTGACTTCTAGACCAGCCAAATTCTTGCCAATCGAATTTGCATAATAAAAAAGAATTTTTTTCAACTGGGAATAGTGGAGGTGGATGTTCAAAGCTTCTGGGAATTTTAGTTAAAAAATCTAGAAAAAACTTTAATTTTGCTTGTTTCACGATGATACACAAGTGTGAGCAGCAAATACTCGTAATTGACTTTATTATTATTATTAAATCGGGTTTCTGTTAGTTTTAACGGACTGTGTTGAGACTTTAACATGCATGAGGCTGTACAAGTTATCGTAAAGAACAATTACTTACATTATGATAACTGTGATAAAAATGTCTACAAGAATTTCATTAAATTCGTAAGAAACGTACACTGTTGTTGCTATAAATAAGTCATTATGACTTTGCAAACTTTTGGCAGCATTAAAGATACATTATTAAAATCTTTTGTTGCTTTGCTTAACAAGTCTTCTCATCTCAAACTCCATTCATACAGACGTTAAAATGTATATTTAAAAAGTTTAAAATAGAAAGTTTGACTTCAGAATTAATGTATCATGCACGTTGTCAGTTTTTTAAATAAACTCTCATACTAAAAATAATAGCCTTTACACAAGTTGGACGAGAAAAAATTGGTGGAAGATCATTAAAAAGGTTTTTGGAATATGCAAAGGATAAAAAATACTATTTATTTATAAATCATAGCTGTAAAAATAGGTTATCAGTTTACATGTCCAACATTGTGTGCTTGTGTATCCAGATTAAAATGTAGATGCTGGGAGGTTCCTCGAACAGATCAGAAGAGCTTGACTTTCATACAAACTTTTCGTGATTCTACTTTGTTATGAAGTTGCGTAACACTTAGTACCACTTAATTCTATTTCTACAAGCGAATGAAATGGGAAGTGGTACACCGCAAAGAGGAAGCCTCTACTGGCATCGCATGATATGAAACCCAGGATGGTATAAATCAACAAAAATTGGAGTGAAGGGTTTGTGCTGATGAATTTATGACTGGAGGAGTAGATATTTTTGTAGGAGAGCCAGCCAAGGTTTGGAAATTAAATTTTGACATGCTGCATGGTACCACTACCAGAAGCATTAAATATTATGACAAGAATAAAGATTGTTTTGAAACTTGGACAACGTTTTTTACTCCAAATGTAATGCTATTATGACTGCTACTCAAACATTAATGAAGGATTTGACTTGGTAGCATCCTGACATCTGATACTTGAAGAGAAATATAAAAAGGGTACTCACGTGCAACGTCATTGAGTTTCTGTCTCTCCTCCTCTAGTTTGGTCTTGAGAGCTTCAGCCTCCTTTGCTAGTGCTTCGATACTTTCAGCTGGTGTATCAATTTTCAGGCTCAGATCTGCACTCATGACACAAATCCGGCCTGACCCGTTGCCGCTGCTACTGCTGTCGTTGTTAACGCTTCGAGCGTTAGTTGAACCGGTTCCGCTTGTGACCGTCGTTGTGGAACTGACTGTGGGGACGCAACTCGAGTTCTCACGTTTGATCTGCAGTGTGACTGCTTTTTACTCCGAATACTCGGAAAGCTAGAATTTCCTCACTTTTGATTTATGTCGTGATTTTTATTGTGCAAGTTTCAAGTTTCCGTGAGTACTGCTTTATTAAACATATAGTATAGTGCATATGTGGCAGGTCCTCCTCAAATTCTTCTATACTGACTTCTCAGATTTCATGAGCTCTTCCTCGTAATGCAGGGTGGGGCTGAGTTAACATGCGCAATTTACATGCCACCAAAGTCGTCGTCATTATGAATCCGTTGCATAATTGTTTCACCTTTTTGGCTCGTGATGTATCTCAAGGTTTTAATTATGAACAGCTTGTCACTCAGTCCAAGGAGAAATTTCTGGTTTCTTCAAAATGACAACATAGCTTGTTTATTTATTTACAATTTTTTCGCTTGACGTGTCTCCTTCAGCTGCTGGATTTGTTATAAATAATTCACAGCGGCAGGCTGCCTGGCAGACATGTCAGGTCGCTGTTTAGACTTTTAGGCAACTGCTCATGTAGGGAAGGAGATGGTGGGGAAATTCTCTGCAAAAATTAGTTGTGGAATGTTTAGATGATTGAGAGCTCGATGAATGAAGACGATGATAGCCGCATAAAAGGAGAACTAAGCCTAGCGTCTTGTCGACTTTCGCTATTTGTGTTGGTATTCTTCATCAAGATAGATCCATTCCATGCAGTTTATTGACGTACATTTAATAAGATGAGTCAGTGACACTATTTGAACACGACATATTATACTTCAACAAATACTTTCTTCTAAAACCAGACATATTAAAGGGTACACAGCTCCTTTCAGGACTCAGTAAGAAGAAGCGTGATGAATATTATTGAGGATTACCCAAAAGGAAGTGATGGCTGCAACGCAACAAGGATGAAATACAGCTTTTTATATTATTATGGTACTGGTACGTAAAGGTTATCTTTTAATATCTCCTTATTCCCTCCACGGAAAAAATATCACGTTCAGACGAAAGAATGTATGAGAAGTTGCTGATTTTGCAGAAGCAATGTAGACAAGACCTATGAAGACAATGATGTTTAAGTCCAAAGCAGGAGCGAGCTGTTTTCGAACCTTTTTATGACTGTTTTTCTTCTTTTATTTCTTTCAAACAGGAGCTAGCTGCTTTCGAGGGGAAATCATGTACATTGTGAGGCAATACACATATGCGGCACAACTACTCTGTGATGTGAAGAAATGAACTGAGTGGTTGCAATATTGGTTCGAATTGTGCAGTCCGTACTTTTCGGAAGAATTCTGCCGCTGCTGTCGAACGTTTATTTATGCATGTGTCTATCCTCGTTTGCGGTTTAGCCAACTTACATGGTACATTTTTGCTTTTTTCAACGTACTTTTTTTCTCTCCGTTTAATTTCTTTTAGAGAGGTATATCACGCAGGTTCCGATGATGCATACAGTGAACACCCAGTGGTCATTATTACCATTATAACGACAACCTTTTCATTCACTCATGTTATTGACTTTTATTATTTGCGTGTTAGACATGTACGTAATTTATAGCCGATGTTTTATATGCCGCATCAAAGATGAGTGTCGTGGTAGAGCACACGTAATTTTTTCACACACTCTGAAGTTTTATAAATAAGTTTATCCGGAACAAAGAAATTACAAAAGGATAGGATAGTGCGTTTGAAGCGATGTAGTAAATAATTTTGTTTTGTTTGTATAATAAACAGCTCTTTTAATAAGTTGCATGGATGAGAATCGTTTGGAATGCAATTCAATACTTGATTTTTAGGAAACTATTTATTATTATTACTACTAGGAGTAGATATGAAGATGAATGAATTTAAAGGGTTACATACTGTGTTGCGTGTTTGCTATGAAAGTCCGTGCCAGCACTTCCTATCACAACAAATCCACATACACAAAATTCACTTGGTTGAGGAAGTATATAATATTATAACAGCAAAAGGTTGTAAAGATTTAAGAAGGAGAGGAGTACACGCGTAGCATATCTTTAGCCGTTAACAACAGGTGATGCCTTGCACTCACGATCAATTACCAATTTTGAACTATTTAAAAGGTCCACAACGTGCACTAGATAATCGTTTACGAGAAAGCTCGCTTCAAACTCCGCAACTGTTAAATTTGAACTCACAAATACCTTCAGAGTATCGTTTAAAACTGTTCAGTATTATTAGTGGACTGCTATCACCACGAAATACTGTTTCAATCGTTTTAATCGGAAATCCTCCATCCTGGTACTTATACCAGTAGTTTCGAAGTTACCGAAGAGTTGGCATAAAAGCCACACGATGACACGACACTATAATTTTGAAAAAAATTAAGTAGTAAACTGCACTGCACTGACCAGATAATTTTCTTCGTTTTGTCATTGATAGGGAACCCGTGAAAGAGCATTTTTTTTACTTCATTTTCCCCTTTCACTTGTCTTGACTGTTGTATTATTTTGCTTTCTTCAACACCTCCTCAAACTGTAGCTGTGCTGTTGTTGTTCGTGCATTGTGTGTACTGTTGTACTTTTGTGTTTTCTCTTAAAAACAACTAACACAATTATGAGTACAAGTCGATATATTCTGGTTGGTAGTATAAGTACGCAGATGAATGAAATACTCCTTTCACTTTTCCTTTCCCAGAGATGAGAATATACCTATATATTTTGGTATACATATTGATATAACAATCTTTACGTAAGAAGGCTAAAGCTATGTGTTTACTTAG
This sequence comes from Troglopedetes dispersus, assembly GCA_027744215.1. Taxonomy (NCBI): domain Eukaryota; kingdom Metazoa; phylum Arthropoda; class Collembola; order Entomobryomorpha; family Paronellidae; genus Troglopedetes; species Troglopedetes dispersus. The sequence goes on along the minus strand of JAHZNF010000441.1, from coordinate 22,340 downwards.
TTTTTTATAGGAAGACGAAAGCTGGACGGTTGCTTATGTTTATGCATGTTACTATATGTAGGAGAGTACTTACCTCCATAGATGTGTAGTACACATTTATACCCGTTCGTTTTGGTTCTTGGTTTCACAGTATTATTAGAAGTGGCAGTGGTATTAGTGCTTCTCGTCCTCTTAAAATACGGGAATTTTTGGCCAATTGGCAGGTTTCCTTTTTGGCTCTTGCTCACACGACGAGGAAAGAAGACACACGGTACTACATACTACACTGCCTCCGTGAAATATACGTAATATATTTTTTTACACAAATTCCAAACTAACATAAAATGTAGCGTTGCAATTGCTGCTGATGGAAATAATAGCAGCAACAGCAAATGTAATACCGCAGCTCTCTTTCTGCATGTCTCCCTTGTCGTTCTCGTTTTGAAAAGCGGAATGAATTTAATATAGCACCATGCTAGTTAGCAGAGCACCAACATTTTCTCCGTCTATATTTGTATCCTCCGAAAAAAGCTGAGTGATCAAGCTAGCGAGGACGTTATTCGTTCCTCCATATCCTCCATATATTATTGCTTGTTTGATTCGTAACCAGAACATTTTCCAGAGAATCAAATGTGCATCCGAAAAAAGGAGTTTATGTACGGACGAAAATGGGGGAAAAGAGAAACGAGAGAGAGAAAAAAAAGAATATGGTACAGATTCCAAGGTAGAGAGGACGACTCATTCTCTCGAATGTGTTCTTCTACATGGATATTATTATGGCGACGTTAGTTCTGAAAAAAATTGGACACGCTGAGAAAATACAGAACGGAAAGATATGTGGGGAGGATGCCTGCACTTTTCTCAATGCCTTGAGAATGTATTTTATCCGAGAACGAGGTATATTTATTAGAGATGAGATGACATAACTGTGCAATTTACTCAGGAAAGGGATAGTTGAATTTTCGAGCGTACCTCTCTAATGGATTTTATTATAACGGAGTGCGCCACTACATTATTTATTTGCGTTGAGTGCTCGGATATGCTGAATAAAAGGAGGAGGAGGAAGGAAAATGCGAGTGAAAATAGAAGAGATTGTTATGCATTGCAGCGACAGCAGCACCATAGCACTGTGGTAAAGGTTGCGAGCAGATGGGCATCCACTAAAGAGCAGCTATGGGGGAGATGCAATTTAGTGTACATGAACGAGTTGATAGGAAGCAGTCTTCGGACCGAACAGGAAAGTATATGTACGAGGATAGAGTTTAAGTCTGGGAGTAAGTGACATGCTTGGAAACTTCGGGCGTGCCCATTCCTTCCAATCGATTTCAACACGGTTACGGAACCAACAAGCGCCTGTTCCACAATGTGCACATCTCTCGCTTCTGCCCTTTCTCTTGAGCTCTCCACATGTACAACGTAATATTATCTGGTATAAAGCACCGTATTATTCTGTAATATCATCCAGTTTTTTTTCGACAGCAATATCAGCGAAGAAGAAATTTTATACTCGCGAACAGTATTTTTTTGCATGAATGAAGAAGGGAACTCCACCAACCTTGTAATATGTGAATATACTAATGCACACATAAGTGCGTACAGGTGCGGATCCGTTTACTCCCATCTCTATTTTAAACCTAATAAACTGTTCCTGGAAACGTTCAAGTATATTCTCGCTCTGCAATGTGGACCTCTCCGTAAAACGCAGTGGAGGTAGTAACTTCTTCCCTCCCCGCATGTCCTCCTTTGTTCTGTGTTCATTCCCATTCGCATATTACACAAAAACAGCGATACCCTGGTTCATGTCACTTCAGATATGAAGCTGCTTCTGAAGGATGAAGACAAAATAATAGCTGTCCTCAGTTCTTTGTGTAAGGAAAGCCTCGTGCGTCTTCGCTTTTCACGATGCAGCAGAGCAAGGTTGAATAGGCACAGTGGGTAAACAACGGAGCCTTGCCTCTTACATGAAAGTAATGAATGACGTGGTATACCGATTGGAAAGTGAACCATGTTTTGATAGGTAGGGATATTATCTGAATTGAAACAAACAATGTCGAAGAGAGACGTTCGGCATCAAAAAGCTCTTTGAGCTTAATTTGTTTTGTTCCGCTTCATGTGCTCTTTATACCTTGTGCTTTTCTAGTTGCGGATTCGCAATTCAATTAAAAGGAAAGCCGGTCCTTTTCAAAGCGTTCTGGTACGTCGTATTGGAATTGTGCTCAAACAAAATTATACAATGAGGTAAAGACAATGTGGTAAAGAACTAGCGCAATTAATTGCTTCCAATGTTATATATCGAATGCAGGCTTTAAAAATAAAATCGCGAAAGGAGTAATATTGGAAAGTGAAATGCGGATGCTGGTCGAGCGCTTTTATTTTTGTTTTAAATGGCTCTGAATTTGTTGAAAGAAGGAAATGTTTATATCTTGGAGATGTTTGGGATTATTTTGGTAATCAGAGATTAAACAAATCTTTTCGTGTTTGCTTAACAAATGGAGCATCGGTTTACCCCGAATTTTGGAGTGGTCTCTCTCTCCTCCGATAAGTTCGGCCTCTGATGTGGAAACGGGAAACAGTTGATGCATGGAAGGTCACATTGTGCGAACGTTCCCAGAATGGCGAATAGAGTGGGCTCAAGTGGCCCTTTGCGAAAAGGGAACAAGTCGGCGGAGAAGGGTATAATGGCTTCGGTTCGATTGTGTAACACTTTTTGCTTTCAGCGTGATCATAATCTGGATTCCCTTTGACCTTTTCGTTCGATTTCGCATGTGCATAATATATGTCTCGAATATGTTTCTTCGTGAGAAAGTTTTTTGTGTTTCAACGCACTAGGGAAATGTGCTGAAGTGCTCATTAATACTTGTAACTTTTAGCTTGTGCTGCAAATCCGCGGGATCATGTACCATTTTTAATACAGTTCAGTGGTAATTGACGCAGACAAGACAAATTAATAATTTCAGTATCAGGTCAAGTGTGTCAATACTTAATGGAAAGTTGGGTGACACAACAAAGGCTTGATAGAAAGAGAGATGGTACACTTGTCAACGTCCATGTTATTAAATCGAAGGCTTTATTTTTTCCCTTGAAATGTACAGAAAATGCGCACTGGGGACTCTTGCGAAAAGAATGGCTTAGCGGAAAACTGACGTTGAGAAATATCCGCCTTTGTTGATTTCATCATCCAATATATGGCGTTACGAAAATCCTTTGTGGTCGTATTACCCGAAATGGAAAGTCGACGGAAGGAAGGCAGGCAAGGTCTTTCTAAAAGTTGAAACTCAGACAATTTTTTGTAACAAATGTACACAGGGTAATAAGTTTATTATATGGCATCCATGTACTCACATTTTGTTATGTATATTAAGTAATCCCGGCTGGGGTATTGAGCAACTCCGCTTCGAATGAATCATGAAATGATGATTTTATTAAATGTTTCCTGTGAGAACTCGCAGACAATTATGACCAAAATATTCTTCATGCTAAAGAAAACATTTTTGTAACTCGTGTGGTATTGTTCGGTTGGATTTCAACTTTGCTCTCATTTTTGAGCGATTTATGTATTTTTTACATTACCAAGCGCTTCAGATTTTTTCCTTCCAGCCATTTATTTATGTCTTATTTTTATGAAGCAGAACTGTTGGTCATTCAGTATTTGAGGTTATATCCAGATTTCTTTCTCAAATCTAACACGACATTCTAATTCATTATGGGCGTGTGTGTTTTCCGTTCATGTCGCGTCTTCTGAATTTAATTGATTATGGGGACAAACATCGAATTTATTCATGATAATTCAAGGTTCAAAATTTCCGTGTAGAAATAATGTTATTCATAGAACATACATGGTTTATGAAAATAAAGATCGAGCTTTACTAGACTTAACTGCGAATACTGACTCAAAACCATCATCATAAAAAGCCGAGTTCTCCGGCACATTGGACGAGACAGGCTCGAAATGACGGGAAACCTATTTTTGGTCCTAATCTTTTGTGATCAGTAGCGTAAACTTGATATCTTTCCATGTATCGCATTGGGGGGACTGATGCCTCTCAATGCTTGAAACTTGACAAAAACTTGAAAAAAAGTTGGAAGCAAGAAGAAACGACCTGAGGCAACTTATTACCTAATACACCTACATTTCATTGTATCGGAAAGTTTTAGTCAGTGAATTATAAGCTGTGACAAGATTACGTTGAATTGAGTTTGCTGACATAATCTTAATACGGGGAAATTGATTTTTGAAATGAAAATGGAAAGTGTTCCATTCATTCAGCTTGAAAAGTTCGTCACTTCACTCGTCATTCCGACCAACCACTTTAGGCAACACTATTAAACTTTTAGGAATATTTCACTTGCTTTATGAAGTAATTCCTACTTTTGCCATGCAAAGAATTTTATGTCGCGAGCTATGAAAGGAACTGGATCGAGAGTCTTTTACTTACTTTTTGCTCCTTGTGAGTGTAATGGAAAAGTAACTGCGCAATTAAATCCTTTAAATTGAACATACTGCAGTGGTAGTAGAATTTATATTGATCAGACATGTGCCTTCTCATGTCGCATAGAAATATTTTTGCCACTTGCATCAGTTCCACTATGTGAGCTACTCTGAAAGACTTCAAATGATTTTGATTCAATTTATTAAATTAGGCCAGAGATAAAAATCTGTGAATAAAAGATCTGCATCTTTCTCAGGCCTCTGGAAATCTCCCTCCTTTTGTGCTTGACATACTGCGGAATTTTTGGTATGCATGTCAGCAATATATATGCTTCCCAATTCCATGAAGCTCTATTCTGTAGACTCTATTACAATCTGGTAAAAAAGGAACTTTATATTAAATAAAAAATATGCTTGCATGCGAGGTTTTCCTTTTTCAGACTTGTGTCGCCAACTCTTACTACACTGGGGACAAGTGGAAGTGGAAGAGAGTAAATTGCTCCAGTAGGAGACAAGATTAAAAAGTTGTAATCATCTGAAAAGGAAAGAAGAAAGGAAAGAAAGATATTATAATAGGCGGTTGGTAAGTCTTTTCTAAAGATTAATTTCCGTAAGCCGTTTAAATAATCTTCTGTTTGCGCATCTGCTTCTTTTGCCCGTTTTCCTTTGCATTTTTATTATTGTTATCAATTCTTTTCTGTATCTTTTCCTCTGCTTAAAACAAAGTACTTAACTGATGGTGTGAAAATACTCTTAGCTTTTTTGAAGACGCATTCTCAAAGGCGACAAAATGAAGGTCGACAAAATGCTCCCAAAGTTTCATTATTTACACTACATATAGGATAAAAGAAAAGAGAAAAGTGTAAAGCTCTCTCTATGATCTAGATTTTGTCGCAGTTATTCCATAGGCATTCCGTGGGTAGCTTTCACACACTTTCCAGTGTTGCAAGAGCTGTAATAATGAGCTTTGACAGATTAGGGGCAAGCTGAGATTTTGTATTCCAGCCTCATGACAGCCTTATAGATTGCTTTTTTATACATAGTACTTATAAAAAGGGCTTATCAGCAGAGCATTTAATGTGGAGTACTGCCTGTTCTTGTTGACACTCGCATGAAGCTGGTACATGCCAGTGAAGAAAATATTATCCTATTAAAGGCGGATCGGGTGGTGTCGTTGCATCTGTTGTTCCCGTAATCAGGATTAGGGTTATTGAGGATGATGTTGTAGAAGATGGGCAATTACTGATACGTCGGCAGATCCAAAAGTTGAAGATACACTTGCAGAAGTTACATGGCTGACCTGGAAAATTACTTGTCGTTTGGCCCATCCGACAGGAACCAGATTGGAATGAAGGCGGACCTATTAGCCAAAACACTGTAACATAAACACATCACAGAATTACCTTATTACATTTTAAGTAAAACCGTTACCTATATGGTTTTCTTGTTCATAACTACGTTTATAGATTTAATAAACAATTTGGTTTTTATATGGAGCACGGTGGAAACTGACATTTATTGGAATTACCTTGACCATATGCGCTCCTGCCTTGGAGGAAGGAAATAAGAAGGAAAGTAAACAAAATAAACTTCTCCATTGTATTTTTTACACACAGTGAACAGAAACTGAATGAATCTTCTTGAATTTTCCTTCTGTGATATCGGCTTAAAGCTTATTTTGTGAATGAGTAAGTTAAACCGAAGCATGAACTTGACCGAAAAGTCACTCGTCAAGTTCTATTTGAATTTAAAGTGGTTTTAAGATCCAATAGTTGTGTTATCAAAAGCCCAGTAACAAAAGAGTGTCGAATAGTAGATGCACTACAGTCAAAGCATAGTGGAATAAGATGGTTTGGAATTGATTGACAGCTTTATATATATGGCATTTCTGGTTTTGAAGAAGACAAAGTAGCATAAAATTCGTGACGATTCATTTTGAAACTGAAATCATTCTAACTTTTAGTCAAAAAGACATTTCTATATTTTCATATATTCAAAGAAAATCAGAATCCGGCATACGCTCCAGTCGAGAATGCGATAAGAATTAATTAACTTCCACATACACCATCATCTTTGTAATAGATCCAAACTAGGTCTGCTCAAGCCAGACAATCGCTTATTTCAGCATTCATAAAAAGTCACTTCTACAACATGATCACATTTTTTAGTTAATCTTTTCGTCAATCGGAAGATTTCTTAAATAACTTTTGATTTGATGTTCGGAGTAAATATTGCAAAAAAAAAGTTGGCTTCCTATTACGCATCACGCGTTAGACAACTAACGCATATTTTTAGCTATATATAATGTATATGCAAACACGCTCCGTTAAAGTGTCCATCAATTGCTATGGATTATGTACGATGTGTGCACCATAAATCCTTCGCCTACAAAAAAGAATCTTCCTTGAAACTTCCGCGTATATTAATATTTCCCACATTTTTTAAAGTTTACTATGCTTGGATGTAACAAGCCAGCGGGTTTTAAATAGATTCATCTTCTGGTTAGACTGGGCTTCTGGGGCCATCATCAAATTATAATAAATCCGACTGGCTCCGTTCTGGGTACGCTTATATGCCGTCATTTCCATGAGCCATTAATTCACTTACTACCACTATTACATTCCATTTATGAAGGCGTTTTACTCGACCAAACCGCATTTAATGCTATTTTGGGATTTTGGGACTGAGATTTCATGTCAGATGCAGAAATCTACGACCCCGAGGTATGTACAGATTTTACTACACAGAGCTGAGTTCTTTTTTGGCACAGTTGAAATGAAGAAAAACTTTAATAGTGATGGTACTGCTGCAGTGCTTGCTGGAGACTCATAAAATGCCGAGTTGGTTATTTTTCTCCTGTGGTGTTTCTCTTGACTGTCTAAAGAATACACACGATGATGACTGAGGTTTTAGTAAAACTTACTTTACCTCAAAGTTTCTTTTCTCGTGGAAAAACAAACATACTTTGTTAATATTGTTGAAGCGTAAAATGCAAATAGTTGTTAATACTTGTGGAACCACCAAAGACATTTTACAGCTAATTTCTTTTTTACTGTCGGTCCCAATCAGTAGCTTATTCTTCTCCCAGTCGCAACTCCACACTTTCCAAGTGAAATAGCAAATTTGCTCCTTGTTGAACTGAATACTAATATATTTGTAAGCAATGCAACATGTAAGCTTTTGGTTGGAGCTAGGCAGGTACAAAAGAATTTTGGAAGAGAGAAATTGAATCAGTAATTTTTTATCCTTTTTATTTCTCTTAAAATGTAATTTCCTTTTTATCAACAATAAATGATTATTGTTAGCTTTGTTTGTAAGAACTGTCTATGCTAAACTAACGGCTTCTTTTTTATTTTTCGAATACATTGTAATAATACATACGTAATAATAATAATAATATAATAATAATTATAATATAGTCTTAACAAACTTATGGATTACTCTAGGATATCAATTAATTATACTTTTAATATACTTTCTTTTTTTTAGAAATTTATATAGAGTATATATCCTATGTTGATAATTGAGTACTTAACCCTAAGAAATAACTTCGTCGTTTTCCTTCTCCTCTACATTATAACATCTTTTGTTGTTTTTCCGTAAGTCAACCTGAACATTACATGTTGAAAACATTTTTTTAATTTTTATTTTCTGTTTATGAGATGCGAATTTATTTTTTATTTAAACTTTACACAATGTTACAATAATTATGCATATAACATAATAATATATACTTTTTTTGTAATGCATGATAACTTAATAGAATAGAATAACACGTAAAGGTTTCATAATAATAGTGTGTTTTTTATTTGTTATCTTGTAATCCATAATAATAAATCACGGTATGTAATCAATGTAAATTCATGTGTTGTATTGAGGTCGTTTTTTTGTCAATTCCTTAATAACTGAAATTACGGTGATCAAGGTGTAACTTTCACTTCCGTTTACTCTTTGATGATGGTGTAAGATTTCAATGACTCAAGTTTGTAGAGGTCATTTCTTTTTCCTGATTTGTGATGGGCTTTTGTTGGGATGAGTGCTGCTTACTTGTTTTAAAAAATACAAGTAACATGTCATAATAAATACGAATAACAATGGAATCATAGTAACGGCAATAATAATCCAAGGAGCGGACTGAATATTTTCTTGAGTAATTTTTTTAAAGTATCGGATCATCTCAAAGGAATTGCAAGCATATGCTCCAAGTGAAAATACAAAAATTTTCCCAACTGGACATCAAATTCATCAATCCTCACATGTCTTGTTTATAAAAAGAAAGAAATTTTATTTAAGAGAGAGAGAGACCCTCGACTTGGAAAGCAGAGAAGTAGGAAATAAATCAGTTTGATAGGCTTCATCTCATGTAGAACCGCATGTTCTTGTTATATTTATATATGTAAATATCACGACTAATTTGTAAGTTACACACAGTGTCGATTTTTTAAAATAAGTTTTTACCATTATGCTTGTGATTTTTTTCAGCACGCTGCTTTTTTTAGTTCTTTTTAAAACTGTATTATTAACAAATTAGTTCTACCGCAATGATCTTTTTATCAATAAATTGTTAATAATAATAACAACAATAACAACGTGTGTATGTGTATACAGAACTTTAGTTATGCCTTTTTTCATTGTACACGTACACACACGACGAAGAGAAATACATTGGATTTTCTAGTTGCCATCATAATATAATACACACTTCTTGCGTATGTAGTATAATATTCGTCATCATCCAATCAGTAAAATGATTGCCAAGAGCAAAAATTGATTATATAATCTAAGCACTTGCACGTATAACACATAAATAGACATGTACACTCTGTTTTTATCTTCTAACTCAACAAAACATGCATGGAAAGTTTAGAGAAATCAACTCTTGAGCTAAAAACGCCGGAGATAACCTCCTCGAATCAGCGAAATAAATGAGTGTTTTCGACGGACGCAGATCCCTGTGAGCACCAAGATATTTTTTATGATGTTCACAGAAAAATTATTTGCTTCAACGCTTGGGATTTTGATATAGTTGTGTTTAAAAAACGAATACTTTTCCTAAGCTCATCAGAAACAAGATATTTTAATGATATTTGCTCATTGGTGAAAGCAAATGACACAAAAACAGACGTTACAGTATGCACACACGTGAAGAGATAAAGAGAAAACTGTTTTTTTTTCACCCAGATTTATTTCTGGATTGACCATATTTCCGTTTTGCATCTAGATGCTACCATTTCTTGTCTGCTGGAAATTGAAAACTGCTTTATTGAAAAGCTTATATATAACAATCAATCACTGGAAACTGCTTGGAGTATATTTTAGCTACATTGTATTACGTTACACCATAGTTTAAATGCTACGGTTCTTTTAAGTAACAAATGTTCACCGAAACATGTCTGTACTTCCACAAGAAATGTCTAAAAATAATTCTTCATTTTTCTGTTTCATTTCAACATGTTAGAATTTCTAGTAAAAAGTTTCTTTAAGTATATTACATCAGTAAGTACGTAATTAACTTACTGCCGTTGTTATAATATAGCACGTTTTGCAGCCGATTTAAAGTAGAGATATTAAGTTTAGCTTAGGTTAAGTTGTGTCTAAAAATAATGACAGTATCAGTATTCGAAACAAATGTGAGTGATGTGATGACCTAACATCGTATTGGTTTCTTGTGTACAATACTTTATTTCATACGCTGGCATCTTATTCTTATCTATAGTATTTGGAAGTGCAGAGAAACATATGTAAATACATAGCTTTAGAGAAAAATGAGTTTATACTTAGATTTATTTTTATCAGGCAAAAACTATGATGTACGATGATTCGCTTACCCGTGTGCATTTTTATGATGTAAGTAAGTGTCTATGAAATATTCTTTTTGTTTTGAAAGTTCTTTGCGGCCTGTCCTGGTCAGATTCATTTCATGTTAAAATTTTTACCATTAATTTGACTACAATTTTCCTTAAGAAAACGAAAAACGCAATTCGATTGCATTCGAATAGAAAACCATTCACTCACGTAAAAATATTTTTTGGAATATAACACCACACCCACATTTTTACGTGAAGGACTGAAGAAGGGCTGCGTGCAAAAGGGGAACAAATTGTCCAAGAAGTGGCTCCCAATTAGGCACAAAATCAATTGAACGGACACTCAGCGAATCCAGGTTACTAAAAAAATAACGTTCTTGGTAATGATTTTGCTGTAAACTCGCTACCATTCTCCCAGACTATGGAGAAGAGCTGCCATTCGCCTTAAACAAGTAATAATAATAAATAATAATAATAATAGTGGTAATGTGTAGTGTTGACTGTGCTATGCTGGTTTGTTGCAGCGACTAAGTAAGGGCAAGAACTCTGTGATTGACTGTCTTCATAAAATATTGTTTTCTCCTTTTTCTACCGGGTAGTTATTACTATTATTTTATAGCTTAACAATTGAACACGAACCATTCGAAGCCACGCCTCGACTTTATTTGTTTAGAAACCTGCCGGTGTATTCGTTTTCATAATTAAAATATCACGGTAACATTTCATTCTTTTTGGAAAACCACTGTTGGGGAACACGATTGAGTAAAAGTCAACAATGAAATGCTGCGTCAATCGATGATGGTAAGTGACCTCGTCGCCCAGTCGATCTTGTTTTTAATAAGATTATTCCTAGTAAGGATCATTCGTCAATACTACGACTTATATTTAAGTCCCACAAGTTGTAAACACTAATTTTAAATCAATTTTTAAACGCGCCACACGTAAAAATCATCATCATCATTTTGTATATTTTAGTAAAGTCTAAGGCTAAGGCTGCTAGTAGCTATGTATTCATATATCTGTTTTAAAGATATCTTTTTTCAGGTAAGTTTTCTTCTTTTTAATTATGAGGTGTCGTCTTCGCTTCTTTATGATAAAAATGCGTGGTATTACGCTGCACTTGCTTCACGAACGAGTACTGCAAATGTTTAAAATGATAATGCCACGTGTTTTTTCTTCGTATATAATAATATGTAGTAATATTAATATATAGTTTCATTGAGCCCATTTGTGTTGTTGAAATCCCACCTTCATAAGATTTATTTTGGAATAAAAACATTCGTAAAATTCCATAGCGCACTTTCAGAAAAGGTGAACGATGTTCTCTTGTGTAACTTCACTACTGTCGGTCGGGTGACACACAATCACGCGTGTGGATAAGAACAAATTGTGTTACCATTAAAGCTTATAAAATATGTATGTATAATGATGATTGATGCATATAATAATCAAATGTTGTGTTTATACATTCACACAAGGATATCATAGGGAAGTCAATCACAGGTCATCAACCACAAAACTGTGTAACATTAATCCAAATTATTTTACCCGAAAAGTTTAAATAAAATATGGTATGTGCTCCTGCTCAACTTTCGAAGTAGGAAATTAACGGTGTGTCAAAATCATGTAAAATAAAAGAGACCTTCCCTTGTCTTGTCTTGTCACACAATTTTGTGGTTTATTTTATATTTGTTAGATGATGAATTTTCAAATCGATCTGGAGATGTTAGGCCAACTCATTCATGAATTTTCAAATTCTATTGAACCACACAACTGTATCATATAGCTTAGGTAATAGTATTTACCTATTTATTAGTAAACATTTCAAACTATTATTTGCATGCAAGTAGAATTATCCATGGTGTCGGTTATATACATTAATGAGAAGAAGTTACTAGTTCGTTGATTGTGAAGTATTTTTTTTTCCTTGTTGTACTAGTTTTAGTGATGAAATTGTAAGAAGTTGAAGTTAACATGTGTCTTAACAAGATTACTGTACATGGTTATTCGTATTAAATGTGTTCTTCTTGCTCTGCAGTAATCAGTACTTATGAATTAGCATTATTACTAAGAAAGTGGAAGTTCTTAATGTTATTTTAAAAAAAACTTAATCAAGAACTGGAGAATAATACGAACCAGCAAAGAAACGGAAATGTTTTGCCTGAGTTAAGTGATTAATTATACAAGATTCTTTGCAAGATTTTGTAACATAAATAGAGAGTCACGAGAAGAAGTTAAAGAGAAAAAATTATCATCCCGTCTTAACACCGTTTTTCCCTTCTCAACATATTTGTCGCTCCCATGAAATATATCATATTTAGTATTACGTGAGTGACGCAGAAATAACTGTTGGAAATGTGAAGACAACTGGCGGAAACGTAATTTCATGTCGTATTAATACACACAATCTATTAAGTCATGTATAAAAACCATCAACACTAGTCATCGTCAGTAGCATATTTTATCGTAAAACGTCAACCCGCAAGCAGTTTACAGTTCATTCTGATGCTTCGCCTTGATACACTCAAACTTTTGCCTCGCGTTTTTCCAATGTGTAAAATGAGTGTTGTCAGCAACCAAAACGATTCGCAAGAGTCTGTGTCAATAATTACAGTTTTAATAATTGTTCGTGAGGTAATAATATTGTAGAGTAAGTGTGTAAATACATGTATTATATATAGGTACATATTGCAATAAGAAACTTTTTCTTTCTTACAAGCTATTTTAGAACGTTTCGTTATTGATGTAGTATTTTAGCAGTAGGTAGAGCGTTGTGAATTAAATACTTAATCCTGTTAAGTATCTGAATGGCACCATGAAAATTAATCGCTGTACAATAAGACAACGCTAATAACAGGCAAATGGTTTGACCATGTAATACTTGATGAAAACGCAACACAGCTGTGTGCAGAAAAAGGTGAATGAGATGTTGATCGGGAACAAGTTTTTTAAGAAGGTGAAAGGTACACTTTTATCAAAATCCACCATTAGAGGAAGTGACTAGTTCAGAACGACTTGCTGAGCTAGACACAACGACAAATACTGAGGGAGGTGCAATACAAATGTGTCTTAAACAAGCAACAAAGGATTTAATATGCACATTAGAGATCACGAGCCAACTCGGCAAAAATGTAAGCCACATTTTCTACTTCGTAAATCCGAGAACAACTATAGATAGATAAACATGTACTAAGACTAATTGGTTAAAATGTAAGTCAGAATGGACCATCATTTTTTTGGAGGATGTGTGTTTAGTGTTAAATAGAAATACTGGAAGTGGAAGTGATTATGACAAAATGTTGCTACTCAAATAAATCGCAAATAAATACAAAATCGAGCATGCACAGTCTATNCAGTCTATGTTCCTGTATGAGAATCTTTTTTAATGAGCTCTCCTTGAAAAAAAAAACAAAAAAACAAAATATTGCTGAATGAAAAAAACAAACAAAGTACATCACATTTTCGAATATAACAATAATTACATAAACTTGAAATAAATAATTCCCGAATAAGTCAGTGAATACATACATACAATGATGTAGCTGCTGGCAAGGAAAATCAGTTCGTACGTACACGATTTCATTTATACAAGTGTGAAAATTATTAGTTGTAATAAGGTAATCATAGAGTACATATAAATAATATGAGTTATCTTTTCCGTTGCTGATTGAGATTAATGTTTTTTTGGGTTTGCAAATCAAGGCAAAAGTTGAAAACTATCCTGCAGTAAATATATAACTATAGCTATAAACATTCTGCTAATTACGACGGGATAAATGATTTAAGTACTATAATCATGAACCTAAAAATTCCCTTGTAAATACGCAATGGCTTTGTCCAGCAATTTAAAATTTACAATGATCCGCCCGCACACCTCGCAGACTGACCGCAATTTCACTCCGTCCTCCGACGACCACAAACTATATATTGCATTTCAATGCTTTACAACTTGTATGCATTGTTTATAAGGGTGGCGGCTTAAAATGAAGTATTTTCGCTGAAAACAGAACTTTTTGAGACCCATCTTTCTCTAGCTAGCTGTACATTTTTTTCTAAGAGTTTGCATTATACGGTCAACGCAACGCCAACAGTAAGTTTAAAAATCACAAGTTTTTTATAGCTTCTACCTTACCGGCTATGTTTTTTTAGAATGAATGAAACGAGAGCTGATAGTACTTTTACACTACAGTTATTATTTTTTTAAAAGTAACTCGACGATTTCTCAAATAAACTACCTTTCAACACACCTCTGCAGCACAGCCTTATCCCAGATAGCTAATGTTATAAGTTTACCATAAATGTAATCAGTACTGCAATCCTCAAATAATTTACTTCACGCTTTTAACTGTACATCCGCAATAATCATAATAGTAAGAAGAATATGTGTACGGTGTAGTTTATGTATGTATGTATGTATTTCAACAAGTTATACGACCTAAACGATCGGCGGTTCCTCTACCGTATTTAGATATAATATATCAATTTCTACAAAAGTCTAGTTTTGTCTTTTCGTTACTATTCTAAAAAGTTATAGGTTTTCCTTTTCTCCAAATTTGTAATGATTATTAAACTACTTACAGCCGTATTGGTTATGATAATTATTTTTTAAATTATTATATTTTAAAATAACAACATCAACACTGCGAATAACAACTTCTTGAGTACGCACTCGTTCACAAGAGAATAATATTGTAGTTCACCCCATTTGTACACGCATACTCTTTCAATTTTTTAAAAAACGTTTGATTCTCAACTTCACACAAAAATATGAATTTGAAAATGATTTTACATTTTTCTCTTTCTTGTCAAGTAATAAGTTTACTCGTGTTTTTTAAAGGGAATTCTTCTTTTAAAGTAATTTCGATTTTCTTTTGCTCGAAATGCATATTTTAAGTTTGTAAGTTAAAGTTTGTTACCTCTACATAAATGTATATAGTATGCTGATACAAAAGGAGTTCTTTTCTTGTAGTAGTGTAATTTTAGTGTGGCATATTTATAGCGCATGTAAAACAGAGGTGCAGCACACTTACCATTTTTCTCATTTGGCCAATTTTTTTTCCTGCACCGTTTTTATTTATATAGTTTTTCAATAGTACGGTTTTATAAAACAGATAGTTTCTGGAGAGTTTTTTTTGCATTTCGTGTGATGTGATAGAAACACATGTAACAAGAGTGAGAAAGGAATATTCTCATGTGGCAATTTTTCCTGTACACAGTTAAGAACAATCGGATGTTGAGAGAAGTGGGTTGTTGCGGTGTTTGGTGGTTTATAGCAGTGATTGAGAATATGAATAAATTTCCTTGACTGGGACGAGACACTTTGTAAGAAAAATTTCCAGATAGTTACAAATGGTTTTCTTGCCAAACATTTTGTTTTATTCACCAACACGGATGTTCTGACTGACTACTACTGGACAGTGTGGTAGTAATTTACTCTGAAAATTTTAGAACCAGTTTGTAAGTCCTTCCACAGCTAAGAATTTCATGTACAGAACGTTCAACATGGATTCAGATCGGGTGTACACGAGAAGCTTGTACGCATTTGGCTTGCATCCTTATTTGTAGGTGCAATAAAAATGTTGTTTTATACTTTTTCTCCCATCGTCTGCTTAGATCGTGTTGAAAATACTTTTGTAATGCTGTAACAAGTCACCAGGAACAGATTATCGATGATGACAGGACTTTTTTTTTCTTCTTTGCGTTCTGTGTTTGTGAATTCTTATATTTTTGCAGTGCACGGTTTTTTTTAAATAAAAATCAAGTTCTAACAGTTTGATAGTATCACCTTCAAAGGTAGGCGTTCGTCGTGTGCTTGCTTACCGTAATCGTACGCTTATCTTACTTTTTAACCATATTATGATGTAATATAACTTTAAATAATATAACATAGAATACATACATTTCAGCTACTCTCTCAATCTTAGTACCACTAAGTATTTTATATTATTATATGTATATATAATTCTTTTTTGTCTCAACATTTTCTCTAACTAACCTGTAGAAGTCTCTTTGTTTATTTTTTCAAATAAATACAAGTTAAGTTTAGAAACTAACTTATTTATAAACTTAGTTATAAATAGTTGTAATAATAATTAATGAACATCATTGCTTTTTGCTTGCCTTTGATTGAGTCACAAGAGAGAGAGAGAGAGATAGAGGCAAAATTGTTTATTGACCTTACTGATCAGGGCTTCCGTCCGTATCACTCTCGTCTAATTCTTGTTTATTTCGTCGTTTTTCATATATAAGAATTATAGTGCATAGAATCACGACTTCGCCACAGATCCCTAAAAAGAAAACAAAAATAATATGTTTAGTCATGTACACTTTTGCATTGTAATTGTAGTAATAATTGCATTGTTCCTAATGCTGCGAATGCAAATGTGTTAGTGCTTGTGCATGAAAATTCGTTTTTGCATTATATGCAAATAATGATAGGAACAAATAGAGGGGAAATAGAGAGTTTTGAGTAAAAGTATAATAAATGAAATTTAATGTCACTCACCCAGAAACGGCCACAATGCTCCAAGTTTATCTGCAACAGAATAATGATTTTTGTTTATAGACGCAAAAGGAAAATATACAACGACCTCTGCAACTATAAGGCTACATTTTCTAAATTATTGAGCCAAACGCGAAAGTTTCATTCATCGGATAATTGATGATGTACCGTAATGTCATTTTGCTCTTAAATTTCTAATATGAAGTTGGAGATATTAAAACATGATGATACCTTTAACTCGAACGTAGAACTGGCAGTTATGTTTTGTGCTGTTGGTTGCATCGAAATCAGGAGCAAACAATCTTTGGAGTTCACCGGTGTAATAACCTCTGTGTTCTGGCTCTGCCATGTCATAAGTAAAGCCCACCTGATAAGGTTTCCCCTTGTCGTCGTCTCCATATTTCGCTAACTTCTTTATATTTGTATTCTTCGACTCCTCTATTTGAAGCGGTTGACCGTCTACAGAGGAGAAATAGATTTTGTACTTACAAAAGTCAGAAACCCGAGAAAAGCCGAGGGAACAAAAGACCTCACCTTTTGACCATATTATTTTTGAGTCTCCAGATTCAAACTCTTTCTTATCGATACCATGAATGTCACAATAAATGTCCAGGTCATTACCCTCCACAACAATTACACTTCTTGCCCCCTTCTTGTAATAATGGTCTACTCTTACTGTTTCTGTAGGCAAAAAATATATACAGAGCCATTAAAGAACCGCCCGACTTGGTCAATTGCCAGGAAAATATGGTGAGTGATGTAAATGGTGATTCCCACTCATGAATAAAAGTATACCTAGAAGGTCAAGGAATGCTTGACCGTCCTGATTTCCTTCCTTCGTTGCTTTGCACACGTATCTGCGGAAGTCCGAAATGGTGTTTAGAGTCGCATTTGCCTCCTTTCGAGCTCGTTGAATCTTTAATTTGATAACACTCTTGTCGGGACCGCCTTCAGGCGTAACAATACAATGTTGTGGAGGTTTGCTCAATCTTCCAACTAACTCTACGTCCGGTCCTACGCATATTGTTGACATATCCTCCTTCTTATCGTCTTTTATTCTATACCTGTGTGCCGCAACAGTTACACACAAGCAGATTTGTTAAGCGACCATCAGCATTAATGATAATGATTATTGTACGAATTTAATCTCTCTCCGTCGTCAGTTGCTTGCTGCTCCGAGCACAGGGGTGGTTCACATATTAAGATAATTCACTGAATACCCCATCAGGAACATTAACAAACGACTCCAATTTCTCGCCGTAACTGTCGGCGGAGAAGGTATAAAAAATTTCAGCCCATTTAGAAAGCCAGACACGGAACGAACTGGCTTTTGCCGCGGAGCAGAAGCAACCAACGATAGTAATAACAAAAGGTAGTGTGAGTATGTTGAATGGGAAAAATAATGTCTTACCAGGTCATATGCGCATTCGGCACAGGAGCCGAACAAACGATTGTAATTGCTTTCTCTCTCGCTACACTTTTCCTATAGACACTTACGCCCATTGGATCTAGCCCCATTGGTGTATCTTCTATTGTTACGTTTATTGCTGCAAGACAAAAGAGCGAGTTCACATTAATTACCAAAAAGTGTTTCATCTCGGAGGATTATGTCATCTGAATATTATTACGACAACGTTGAGTTGTTCATTTCACTTCTTGTGATAATGGGGTGCATGTGGTTTTTGTAAAATAAAAGCAAAGATACTGGATTATAGAATAGTAAGAAAAAAACAGGACATCTCAAATACGATTATCAAAACCATGCATTGAGATGTGTGAAAGAGTAGAGCTTGTGAGGGAGTTCACCTCAACAAAGGAGATGAACGTGTGCTTGTCTCATGCATGTGTGTTCATGCATACAAATAAAAGTATAGTCAGTATTTAGTTCTTTAACGTTAGGATTTATTTCCAAGAGAAAGTTGCTGCAGTCATGTTTGAATAAAAGCATTTTTAGACAATGAAAGCTAACTCGCAGCATTCATTGCATTTGTCCACTCAAAGTAATGTTCGACAATCACCACAAATTCGTTTTTCAACAAGACGATTATATTATTCCGGCAATCTGTGAGGTATGGAAGTTCTCACCACTGAATGGATATTACAAGAAATGCAAATATTTGGGTAATGGAATAGTTCACAGTCTAGGTAAACATAAACGAGACTGAACAAATTAAAATTTTCACCCTTTTCAAGTCGGACAATAAAAATATGTACATTACAATAAAAAACTTCTGCGAATACAAAAACTGAAGGCTATACAACAAATATGTCCGTGACAAATATGCGTTGTTGGCACTGACGCAATAAATGTAATGGATTTACAGCTGCTGTTGATTGAGTCAAAGATTCATTAGCGAATCCAATTCACACGGATGCACAATTTCAAATACAATTCTCACAGGACAGAAGTGGTTTTAAATGGTGGTGGTAACAACAAACGTGATGCAACGTTACGTATGAAAAAGAACTTGAAGTTTATGAGACGGAGGACAAAAGACAGTGATTAGTACAGATTTAAGAATTCTGAATGATCAGAAGCAAAAAATAACGAAGCAAACTTTCGGCGTGGCTCAGAAAATTTCCGCATTAGTGGTATTCTTCTTATTATTTTTGCACATAATTTGTGTGTAGGTTATGTACCAAAATTCATTTGAATTGAGCGAAAGAGTTGTAAATACACTGTCCAGCTTCAAACCGGGCTTTTGTTCAAGGAAAGCAAAAATACATCCGCACATTATATGCAGCAAAAACAATATTTATACTTCTTACAGAATTTGTTTCAACTAGGCATGTGCCAACATGGGTGTGTTACATAATATGTACATTTTACGCACAAAATGTGGTAGTTGTTAAAATTACAGAAAATGTTACATCATCTGCTGCAGTATAAACTCTCTAAACAAACTACACGAGCTATGTTTACTGGCTACGTGAAAACTCAACGAACATAGGTACGGCAACGGATTAAAACTCAACGATTACATGTTTTTACAATAATAGCACAACCCTGAGAGAAAATATTGTGTAAAAAATTATTTGTATATAATAAGTACATGGAGCGGAGCGAGCGAAGAAGGCGATTCGGATCAGAGATTGACTAACCAATATTTATAGAGACCGTGACTCCAACATTAGCCCCGGGAACACCAACAGCATTCATACACTGGGACGTACATTTGTACTCGCCAGCGTGATGCTTTTGGGAAGCGTTGTTGACCCTCAGCTCAGTAAATAGGGAGCCATCCATTTCTTCGCCAATCTCTATGTCAATGTCCCACTCATCTTCTCGTTGACCAGTAACTTCCCTCCCGTTGATAGTCCACTTCACGGAATTAAACTTACTGAGCGAACAATTGAGTTTATAAGAAGCCTGCTCTCTAATCGTCATATGAGTTCGTACTTCCTCAATCGCTGAAACATTGCTCCCGTATTCCATTCCCTCTCCATTCGAAAGTAGGGAAAATGTTGGAGTGCAACCTAACCGTCCACATACATATATATATATATACAATGACCCATACACAAAAATGATAAATTAAAGGCTTATAGTTCTGAGATAATGTCGCAACCACTTTTCCCTCCTTTTCTACTCCTCTATTTTCCAATAGCATCTTCGGTCATACAGTGAAATGCCGGACACTGCTACGGTGTTTTCCAACAGTACACAGTATTCAGCAAAAACATAAACTGGATATAAATGTTAATGTGTTACAGTTACAATCTTACAAGCAATCAAAGTAAAGTACATGACGGATTTATGTCGTCTCTGCCGCTACACATTTGCTAAGTTTACTCAGCAAAAAATTAAGAAAAAACTTTCGGAAATGCGACAAGATAAGTGTTAGCACAAAAATTTGTGCCTTCCAAAGAGGCGGGAAATGAGAATGGCTATTAATAGTCGCAAACTACGGCGTTTTCAAAAGTTCCCGGTCAGTTTCTCGTGAACCTCCTTAACTGTGTCAGTACAATTAGCAATTAGCAGTCAACCCAAGGATGCTTAAAGTTGCACGCTGTGAGTAGTGCAGTGGCTTGATCCTCTTCGTGAAGTACTTTTCCTTAAAACACCTACA
Source organism: Troglopedetes dispersus (assembly GCA_027744215.1). Taxonomy (NCBI): domain Eukaryota; kingdom Metazoa; phylum Arthropoda; class Collembola; order Entomobryomorpha; family Paronellidae; genus Troglopedetes; species Troglopedetes dispersus. The sequence continues at coordinate 1,553 of JAHZNF010000441.1, read as the reverse complement.
TACATGTATGTGGGTCCACATTTACACGAGGAGCACTCAAACAGGCAAAAATGGCAGAGGAAGTGAGTGTGATGATGGCGAGAAATAGTGAGAAAAGTTTTTTTAAAACCTATAACAGCATTCCTCTCAAGAAAAATATGAATGATCATCCTTTAATTCTTCACTGTCCTAGATCTGAATTACCTACCTATAATTTGAATGTCTCTCTATAGAGTAGTGAAACAGGCTACGTTATATTACCATTACATATCACCTAAATATACCTACTACATGCATTACGTGTCTCGATAGTCTGTACATTTTGTGGTATTCTTGTTTCATATTTTCGAAATGGGGAACACCCACAAAAGTTATGGGTACTTAAATATCTGTTCGACCCGCAAAATGAACTCATCGTATACACATTTACAGAAAGCGAAAGCTATTTCGCAATTTCATCACATCACGAAGTTAATCTTTAGTACATTTCGAACAATTACATGAAGACATGAAGCTTTACCTGACTCACAGTTAGACTTGACGGAGAAAACCAGAAAGGCAATAATAATCAATGATAGCTTTTATAGCACCGGCTTCATGTTACTGAATAATATATATTTACAGCCTTTCCCATTAATGAATGTTGCATACTCTTTTAAGGTTGCACGGTATAAATACGATTAAATCATACTTTATCGAAAGATGTTCTTTCTCCGTTGTGTGAATATGTGCACAATTTGGGACTGCAGAGTGGTTCATTTTGTCTGTCTGCGCGGAAACTTCCAAAAATCCACATAATTCCAGGAGAAGGGGGAAACGCGTCTGTTTAAAAAACAAATTATCCGCTTGGAAGGAACATGGCATATCCTAATTGCGATTTTCGCAGGGACATCGATAATTGAATTAGGGAAGAACTTGTGAGATATTATTTCACACCGACGGTTTACGGTTTACATCCTGTTGTTTTGTTTACCTAGGATACAATTACAGTTCGTTACTTTGAAAACTATTTTTGTAGAAACTTGAGCTGAAACATACGAGAGCGTGTACTAAACACATTTCCAAGATCATTCGAATCGACTTCTTAAAAGAAAAAAAACCTCGTGAATAGAATAGGAAGCCCGTGAAAGAAAGAGATGAATATAATAATACATTGGATGTGGAATATCGAGAAGAAAGTGTGATTCTCTCAGGATACTACAGCGTACGTAGCAGTAGCCGATGAAAAGCGAACGCACACTACGGAAAGTAAGAATAATTTAGGCCACACACGATGAGCGATCGATACGTATAGCTACCGGATGACAAAAACAACCCAGTTGAAGCTACATGTTGTGTAAATACCTATCTGGAGCTAAGTACATTTACACACACACATGCATACAGACTCTCACAGATCCACAAAATTCCTTTCCCGAAGAAGAGAGGAAAACTTCTTGAATAACTGAAAATATTATGCAATGTGCATCTTCCTCTTTCGTGGAGAATCACCTTATTCGTGAGTAGTAAAACTTTCCTCGTGTACTACTACCGTCATCATAAATAAAATGGCTACATAATATATAAACTGATGG
>JAHZNF010000440.1:0-14719 GCA_027744215.1 Troglopedetes dispersus | reverse complement strand
TGATATCGGAGCGGACTTAACAGGCGTAACAGAATGTTCCCTAAGTAATTTTTGATCGCCAAAATATTGGCGAAAGAGATTATTTGCCTCATATTTAAAATACGCAAAGTTGGGATATGTCCGATATCAGTGTAATATTAAAAAGTTAACGCGCCCCTTTAAAAAAGAGTACTGAAATTTCGTGAATGGATCCGACCAAAAGTCGATTGAAACACTAAGATGAATATTTTTCTTTCAGTATTCTTTTTATTGGTCAGTGTAAAACAAGGTCAGAGTAGCGGGGAATTTACTGGGCGAGTTCGTCAGGCTCCATTTTGCGTGGACGATAAGAGGGAATCAAAGTTAGTCAACTTTAAACCGATTTTCGATTACCACGATGCCAACCCAAGTAAATACATTCCGGTTTCGCCGGATAAATTCCAGAGTCCCACTGGTTTCATTCAAAGTGTAAGTAAACAAATTAGAAGGGATTGATTGAGAATAATGACTTTTCTGTTGCATCACAAATGATAATAAATGATAATAGTCGGGGAACATTAAGTTTACAAAGCTTTTGAATTGGTTGCTCAAAAAAAGATCAATTTCACACGGTTAACTGCCCGGGATAAACGTATGGCCGAGGAAAATGCAACTACTGAAATAATTAACTACCGACATACTTTCCATGTCCACATTAAAGTCAACGACAAACTGGACGGAATGGAGGGTCTCTTTGTTCAAGCTATAGGGACCCCATTTGGAGTTCCATTCGGACACTTTGTCTCGATTTTGAGCTGTACAGATTGTAAAATTACCGTCGACGAACTGAAAAACATTGCAGCAATGACTGCAATCGTGCCGTGCTACTTTCGGCCCACCATATCAATCTTGGTAAAAAAACTTCTGTAATTGACCAATATTTTATGTTAAATATGTGGAAAAAAGACTAATTAAACACATTTTACAAGGACAAATTTTTACAAATTGTCAAAACAGCATCCTCAAGTGTTAAGCATTGGAGGATTCAGTAACCCAGCCAGGAAGTTTAAAGACGCTCATTTTAAATTTCGATACATAGACAATTCATGTTTTGGTCCCACCTATGTTCAATTTTTGTAATTACGTATGGATTCAACATTAAGGTTTTTTATTTAGGTAAATTCATTTTTCAATACTAATTTTCTGATTTGATGCAGAATTGTGGCGGTTAGAAGGTTCATGGAACCTTCGTTATATGAGCTGTTTTACACTGGCCTTCACAAATTGGCGTCTGGAACTGGTGCTCCTTATCCAATGTACAACAATTGGAATCGACAAAGACTGAAGATAAAATATAGTGAAGAATTCGACAGATGTACAGTGACAAATAATCAGGAAAATGCCATTCACCTCCATAAGATATGTCCTCCGGGACCTTTACTCTGTGGAAACAGTACTGGTCAAAGTCAAGTCTTGGAATATGATAATATGATTCGCAATCTTACAAAAAGGACAGATATATATTGCTCGGATTGTGGAGAATGGGAGTAAGGCATTGTATTAACATGTGTTTACATGTATTTACAGGTATTAACATGTTTCGTTGAATCAGTAATCTAGGAAATCTTAAAATAAATTAAGGGTCTTTAAATGGCAATCATAGGGAAACAATTGGAGAGGTCTCGTGGCTCCAGCCTGCAGTTATTGCAACGAATCAAGACTCCTCTGCCAGGATGATTGGCATAACTGAGGGATCACTTAAAGACCTATCTCGATCTAGTATTGTGGTTTTTGATTGTTCTCCGCGCAATAAGACAAAAGACATTGACAAGACCAAGCAGAGTAATACGACAAGCTCCGAGCAAGGACCAGGGTGCGACGATACTTTGGGAATGAAGATTGTGGGTCGCGGAAGGAGCTGGGGTCACCGCGTCCTCAAGACTCATGGATTTCTTATGATTTTTGCTTGTACAGTTTGTTCAAATTCTTTAATATTTTGCGCTCGTTTTTTGAAAGAAGCCTCGGCTATCAATTTCGGTTCAGGTTGTTGGGGAATTGGGGACTGGTTATGGTATCACATAATTTTAGTGTATGTGGCAGCTACTGCAATTTGGACAGGGATGTCTCCAATGGCACTCCTGGAAGTGCAATCAATTTGTCAGTTGTACAGTAATGATACCAAGGCTGAAAACCGTTGCATAACGTCAACGGATACTCACAAGATTCTGGGGGGTATGGCTGTCACCTTTACTATCATGAGCTACATAACAGGATGGTATCGACCTCAGTTCAGCGGAAAAATGAGGACATTGTTGATTGTCTACCATGTGATTTGTGGTTACTTGTCCAAATATTTTGGATGTGCGGTTTCACAAAGAACAACGTATTCTATATTCTAAACATGTAAAAAACACAAAGTGCTTATTTTTCAACTAGATATTGGACCATTTCAGTGTTTTCCCTTATTCTTGTGCCCCGGTTCACGAGGACCATGTCTGGACTTCTGACTCTCTGCCTGACCGAAACATTCTTTTGGTTGGTATTCATTGCTGCAACTTTGACTCAAAAAACGATTGACTCACGAGAAGATTCCCATGCACGTGATCGGAGGTTGTGCCCTGTGCCGGAAGCAATTGATACAGTTACGGAGAGACGTCCTATTTGCCGCATGATCTTTCCAATTTATCTGGTAACTGAACTTGTGCTGTTTGGAATATTCTGCTTGTTACAGTCGGATGTAGGTACTTTTTAAAAAATACATGCGCAAGTTTAGTATCGTAATTTCCAAATCTCAGCAAAACAAGTATGAAAGACTCCGCAACTTATTCTTACAGAGTTAGGTAGTACGTGTAGTGTAGTTGGCATGTGCCCTAATTAATGTTAATACACTTACTTAATAAAAAGAGGTTTAAAAATAAAATTAATCAGGCTCTAATAAAAGTTGTCAACGTACTTTCATGACTTGCATATTTTTCATTTCATTTTTTCGAGTAACCAAATTGCAACTGCAACACGGTTGCAAAATGCATCATTTTGAATTCTCGACGCCCTTCTGCCACCTTCGCAACGATTTGTATCGTCCTTTAGTTCATTCCATCGTACGATTTTTATGCTCCTTATCAAATGAATTTGGGTGGAAACAGCATTCCGAGCACTGAGCGTCATAGTACAAAATTTGCGGACACGTACTTCTCGCATTTACCATCGGAAGATGTCGCACCTCCCTCTATTTCCGCCGAACGACAATGGTTAAACTCATTGGCAATGTCAACATCTGCAGAGGCTCCTTCAGTAGTTACAAGTGGAACACCTGCGGTTTCTTCAGCGGCTGGAGTCGCCTCACTGCCAACCAGAATCTCAATGTCAGAGAAACCAGTGAGCAACACATCTGGAAAACCTGGAAATTCCAATGCCCCGACTCCACTTCTTTTGAAAGAAAATTTGCAAAATACGTGTCAACTTGCTGCGCAGAAGCGAATGGAAGCGATGCAAAAGGAAGTGGACGAGGTGATTGGAATCATGAAAATGCGGTTTGAAGATCAGTGTATTGTGTCACCAGATAAGCGCCTGTCCGAGTTATACCACCTAGGTCCGGAGTACAATCCGAAGTGGAAGTGTTCCAAAAAGGAGAGAAAGGACGAGGAGGAGAAAAAAAGGAGGGCGATGATGGTTACGCAGATGTGCATTCTGTTCGGGATATTTTTAGTGATTTTATTGATTTTTATTGCGGACTATTTCGTACTGAGGTGGGTCACCGTTAATGAAGCGGAAACGGAAAAGTGGGAGGCAGCAGTTAGAACAAACGTATCTTCAACGCCGGGGCCTGTGATAATCCCGAGTGACATGGAAGTCATGATGATGCGAACTCCCGATAGCTTCGGAGACGGGAATGCCACCAAAGTTGAGAATGCAAGTGAAAATAGTAGTACTGGCGATTCGAGCATGTTGGATTTGTTAAGCGTTCAAACAACGGAAGGAGAAGATATTCAGTTTGTAAGGGGACATGATGTACTAGATCCTGCTGAGGTGGACGAAAGTAAAAGTAAAAATAATGAAGGAATTTCGTCGGGAACTGGGGGTGGAGAGGAGGACGGCATATTAGCAACAAATAGTGAAGAAGACGATTTAAATAATTTAAGAGAAAATAGCGATTACAGTAATTTCTACTTAGATTGACCATGAGTGGTGACAATAAAGTTATTGACTCACTATATTTTGGGGTAATTTTGGATTTTGGTTGTTAAGTGTCTTCAGCGTTCTGGCATTTTTGCTTTCAGCAGATTTTGTACACAATCATTGAAAATATGTAAACTGTAAGCTATTGCACAAAAAAGAACAAACATGCAACAGTAATTTTGCTGTTGCGATGTTTGGATCAAGAAGGAACTGGGAACGTCAACGAACACTGGATTCCACGTGTGCATAGCTGTTGTAACGGGACAGTGCGGTTACCCAGGATTGTTTGTCTCTGCGTGTCTAAGATACGGGTAGTGTGGAGGGGGTTACTGGCTGCCTTGCGTTCAATTATTATGCTCCACACTCACACTGATCACTTTGGTTGCGGGTAGGGTTCCAATGATTGCAAATTTTCTTTGCATGTTTTATATTGTGGTGATGTTCACATAATGTTGTAGTCTGGACTGCTGTGCTGCATATTCCCAATTGGTTTGTGATAACTCACTCTTCCCTTTATAGCAACTAGGATGTGCTTTCCCTAGCTGCTTCCTTTTTCTCATTGTGTCGATCCTGTTGTACTCTTATTTCCCGAGTTTCATTGGGTTTATTGATTGGTAAAATACTTAATACAAGTTGTTAACGGAAGGTCACCGAAGTGTAATTTGAAAAGGGAGTATACAGAGTTCAATTAATGTGGACGTGGAAATCGCCAGAATGGGCGATGAGGACATATCTAAATCAGTGAAACGAACGCAGGAGCAACTAGGTCGATTTGTGAAAAAGCCTCCATTGACAGAGAAGAACTTGTCACGACCGCCATTCCGCTTTCTTCACGACATTGTTCACAATGTGGTTGACACGACAGGGTTTTTGCAAGGAGTGTTTACTCCAGAGGAGCTGGATGCCACCAACATCACAAGTCGTGAAGCAAAGACGGCTTTCATGCACAAATTGTTACAGGGAATCAGTAAGTTTGCGCTTTCAATCATGTATTACCTTAAACTTCCGCATAATCACACCGGTATACATATTGCACACAAAGACTATTTTGCGGAAATTGTTTTTTAAGAGGACAAAACAGGAGAGGAGGTACCCATCAAAATTTCAAAGGTTTTAGCTGGACTAGAAGCTGACAAAACGAATGGGCTGCTGCAGGCACTTGCGAAAGCAATTGAAGTGCATCAAGGAGATGCCGGTCCCCAGGCAGCAAAGAAAGGGGCCTCCAAGAAAGCAGCTGGACCTACCGCCACCAAGGCTGGCACAAAACCTGCTGCTAAACAGGATTCAACCAGGAAAGTAGCTGGAAGTAAACCCGGAGAAAAGAAGGATGCTGCTGGTACAAAACGAACAATTAGGGATGCGTCCCCAGCAAGCAAGGCTGCCGCGAAACAAGGAAAGGCTGCACAGGAATCTCCAGGATCTGGAGGAACCAAAAGAGCAAAAGCTAAGATGCCCGCTCCTCCCACCGAAATACCTGAGTCAACTGTACCCGAGAGTGCTGTGCAGGATGAAACAGTTGCTGAAGAAAGTCGCTCGAGAAGGATGACCAGGAAAGAGTCAGCGGTCGATTTGACCAAGAAGCAAACGGATGAAAATGGTCCCCCTTCGAACGAACGTAAGGGGCTAAACTTATTTATATTTCTTTTTTTTTGCAAAAAAATTGAGCGCATATACTTGTCTCATTTAAAGGTTTTACTTTGCCAAAAAAAAATCTTTGTACCATTCACTGATTAACTAACAAAATAAGTGGATATGGACAATTTCGGAGCCATCACTGCTACTTCTGATCCTTCTGGTTCCGATCTTGATGCAAATGTTGATCAATTTAATAATAACAGTATTAATTATGCTAATTCGAGTCTGAATGGCAATGATGATGGTGATGATGGGGCACAACTTGAGCTGTATGATAATTTTGCTGCGTCTGTCGTTAAACCCAACATGCAAACTCTACCCCCTCCCACAACTCCGATTTTATCTGATGCGGATGCCGTGAATGCGACGTCACTCACTCCCACAAAATCACCAACGGCTTCGGGACGGTCCTTAACGCCATCGCTGACACCTTCTCCAATCTCCCCTCGCACCGTAATAGCTGGAGGAGTGAGGCCAACAACGGGAACAGGACCAAAAAGTTTGAGTAGGGAAACTTCTGCGGATCAGAGTAAAGGGTCCCCCTTTGGCTCTGCTACCATGTAATGAACTGTCTAAATTTGCGCCCAGAAACTTACTTTAATGTGTTTTAGTTGATTTGCGTCTATATATCATTATAGCGGAGAAGTCAGACCTCCAACAGGTCAAGGACAACAGGTTCGTTCTCGACCAGACACAGGAACAACCAGTGCCAGCAGTAGGATGTCAAGTGCTAGGCCACCCAGTGCGCGGAGACCTCCCCCACGACCGAAGAGTTCCGTAGTCCGAGAAGAAGTGGAGCCGTACAGACCAACAACGGGGAAAGTTGCCCACGTCATCTTGGACACCACAGAGGATCCAGATGATGACAACTACGTGGTACGCGAAGTCACGATTACTTCTTCAAAGCCGCCAGGTCTATCTGATTTGGATGAGACGCCAGAATTGTCTCTAGGGGGTAATGTTGCAATGATGGGGATTTTGGGAGGCGGAGGAGGAGAAGACCTGGATGCAATGCTTCCTCCAGATCAACGAGGACTGTTGGTTCACCAGATTCTAGAAACTCAGAAGGAATTGGAGGACAAGAAAGGTGGGGTGACGGAGGAGACTCCCGTGATTGAGCAGAAGTTGAAGGAATTAAGCCTGGCGGAAATTGAGAAGCTGAAGAATCTCATTCAGCTTTGTGCTCGGAGTGCAAATCCATTGGCTAAACTATTGGATTACATGGCTGAAGATGTGGACTCGATGCAAAAAGAGTACAATAACTACAGAGAGGAGTCCAAAAGGCTGGGTTTGGAGTTGGAGAATGCAAAGGTTGGAACGGAAAAGTTTTTGCAAACTTTGAAACACGAGCTGAACGATATTGAAAGGAAAATAAAGGATAAGCAGGATGCTATCTTGGCCTCCCAAATGAAAATTATTCAACAGGAGGAAAGGATTGAGGAAATTGTCAATGGGTTTGAAAGAGTTCGGTCCGGAAAGTCGCAGGCGGCTGCAAAGGATCATATGCCACAGGCAGATGAAATTCTGGCACATATTCAAGGGCAATCGTCTACTGGAGTTGGTGGAGGAGGCATTGGTTCTGGAGGGTTTGGCCCAGCCTCAACCTTCACCTTTTCTGCGGCAGGTGTGACAAGCACACCATCATCTGCCACAAGTGTGGCTGGAGGAAGTGGTAACCCAGAACCATTCAAAATCCCGGATTCGTTCATGATCAACTCGGCTTCGTCGGGGAGTGCTGGTGGTGGAGGAGCCGCTCGGGGTGAGGTTTCCTCCCCCTTCAGCAGGGGCAGAATGTGGTCATCAATGGCAAACAATAACAACAGTGCCACGTTTGACCTCAGAAGCTCCATGGAAGATGATAATGATGAACAACCCTTGTCATCTTTCAATACCAGGAGAAATTTGGGACGAAGTGGAGGAGAAGGTGGTACAGGGACATTTAAGAGAGGAATGACTTCAGCACAGTCTGATATACAACAAGGAGAGAGCAACTTGATGGATGTAGAGAATTTTAATCCATGGAGCTAATTTAAAATGGAAATACCAAATGCACTTAAATTCGCAAATAGTTACACAGAATTAAGGAAATTCTTACAGTAACAAATACGCCCTAGGATATACATACATACATACTTGCACTTACTTACATGTTCGCTTTATTTATGTAATTTACAAATCCATAAAATACAAACATGACTTCACGAATACCTATAAAATATAAGTAAAATACAGTGTAACAACAATGAAATGTGTAAAATAAATCATGTAAAAATTATGTTGTATCAATATGTTCACAGGGTTAAGCCAATTCCTTTTGCTTCCATTTCCGCAATGTTTGAATCGGGTGACTCTCCCCAGACACTTTTTGAAGCTGAGGTGGACGGCTGAGAATCGTTTTCCCTTTTCTCGAACCCCTTTTCGATCTCCTCTACGTTTACATTCATATTTACCAATGCTTCATCCCACGGACCCCAAAGATTCAATTTGTAATGAATGCACCAAACGTATAAGAGGGGGCATATTCCAAGCACTATGAAAACCGCTAGCAAAAAAAATAATGTTATCCGACTGGAGACAGTGAGGGTTGCAGAGAATCCAACCACAAGGACAATCCAAGGGCCAGGTCTCCATTTCCAAAATACTTTGACGAATTCCGGGTAACAAATAAACAGCACGCCTCCAAATGCCAGGAGTGACATGCATTGGCTATCAGTTGAAAGTCGGGATGATAAGCAAACCATGGACAAAATTGCCGAGTTCAGCGCCAATGGCTGGCACACAATCCATGCAACGCGGAGCCCGTAGTTGTTGGTAAAGAGATGGACGCAAAACATGATGTAACAGCCGACATGGACGGAATCACCATCCATCGTTGCCGTCATAGTTCGCAGGATTGGAATGAGGCAATAAGATAGTACACAGCAGCACACAACGATTTGAGCGTCGGAAATGATAGAGACTTCTTCCCGGAAAAGATGTATTATTTCTCTGAAGGTTAGGGAGCGATTACGAATTTCCTGGGCGCAATCCACCTGAAAGATTCCATAGCCTGACACAATTAAGCTAAGGCAGAGGAGGAAGACCATTTTTCCAGTGAGATTCCCGACGCTGAGGTGGTAGTATGTGATGCCATAGATAACGCAAGGACACAGATACAGGATGACCCTGGTTGCAGCCTGGATGGTGTCTCCAAGTGAGTAGAATTTGAGGTTGGTGTTAACTTGCATGGAACAAAGGAAGTCTGGGTCTGTGTAGTTATCCGCAAAGGCAATGAATGCTGGCTTGTATAATGTGCGAAAGTGGCAGTTGTCCATCTCGTCCACCTCTTTCATGACAGGCGTTTTCACGTACTTGTGCAAGTCGAATTTCTCCCGAATTCGAATCATTTGGAGGATGATCCATTGCAAACACTTGAACCTGGATTACAAGACAGAGTTTTGAAGTTAACATTTAGATGTCAATTCTAGACAGACAAGAAAGTGTGAAATTACATAATATTATGTGTCTAAACAGGTTTTTACCTGTGGAGTGACCAAAAAAGCTTAACTAGACGGTCATCAAATTGAATTTCCATTTCCTCTTCCATATTCTTATTTCAAAACTCTAAGCTAAGTAACCCACTGGAAATTCCACACTACCACAACACTCAACAGCAAAAAAAGAGACTTCAACTCACCCACATTCAGTTTGAGAAATAAAATTGTGCGTATTTACGTATTTTTACATGAACTTTCTCCAGTTTCTCCTTCCACATTCCATTCTACAACCAAACCTACGTTTGCAACTTTCTAGTGCAAGTTTTAGCTCCCGTCTCCACAAAGTCATAATAGATCGTTAAAAAGTAACAAAAGTGAAATAAAATAAAATTTTAGAAGCACTTCAACATGTTACGATGATGATGGAGGATGTCCAAGTCTGCAACAATGAATTTTTTATAATAATACTTCGCGAAACTGAACTGACTCACGCCATGGTATAGCCCTTTAAAACAATGGCAAAATGAGTTTAGTCCTTATAGAAACTTTTACATGCCCGGCTTATTTGTTAAAACCTGCTGAATAAACCTTTAAAAAGGTGTGTTGCAGATGCTGCTAATCATCCAAATTTTTTGGATGCTTTTTTACCACAAGACAAACTAAGTTTATTTCACACTAGTGAAGCGTGTTTGGTTAGTCTTTGGTCTTTGATTCTCAGCAAAACCACCACAGTCAGAAGAATGAAGAGTTCGAGAATCCCTATTGGGAAAAAGCCCATCCTCACAAGGTACGTGCAAGCCGCGAGGAATGCTCCAACTCCATCCACATCCACAGTGAAAATAAAACCAACTGGAACTCCACAGATAAGCCCTCAGGCTCCAGTTGTTCGTCCGCGTCCACAGGAGGGTAATGCCGATGGAAGAAGGGAGAAACGGCCGATAACCCACGCGGAAAAAACGAAGAAGCTGAAATTGTTAACTTTCGTAAAGATTTTCCTAGGTCGACTCAGGGGTACGTCGCATCCTGCTCACTCCCTTTTGCAAAGCTGGAGAAAAAGTTTTAAGAATGATATCACATGGCTTGAAAATAACAATGCTCATTACAAACACCCTGTAGAAAGGCTTGCTAAACGAGTAAGTTTTTATGTTACTTGCACTACTACTACAAACATACATATATATATTTATGCAATATGTACCAAATCACAATGATAACATGGCTTTTCCTGACCAGATAAAGAAAGACAGAATTGAGAACATCCCTCCAGATATTAATATTCATAGGCATCGTCACAAGGGACTGTCTTTCGTCGCAAGTCGTCCAGTTCGACAGCAAACAGAATTAATTTGTAAAGTCTTCCAGCGTCACGCCAAGAAGATTCAACCAAAGGTTGGCTGGGATTACAACAAACATCAGAAGCGACTTCTTCTTGGATTTCGCCACCGAAAGCTGAGCAAGAACTGGCGGTATTTTCAGCCTTTTAAGAACCTCTTTCGTCGTCACATCAAGCCTAACAATCACTTGCCGGATGCAGTATTTTTCGTATTCAACATTATTATTTTAATCTCATGTGGGTTTTATGTTGGTGTTACTACTGGAGTTGAGGATTACCTCCTGATTGTGGAGGACCTCATTGACTACTCCGCCTTCAAATTGGATGGGTTAGATGTGAACAACCATAATGCTTACAGGAGATTGAGAACATGGACATCTCTGCACGCAAATTCGCACATACTGTTCTGGAGTACAATTATCATGTGCCTCGCCGTCTTTATAGGTCTGGTAGGCATTTATGTTGCCGATCAGCGGTTTCACCTGGCTTACTTTATTGGAATGGTTGTCACATTAATTCTGGAGGTAGCTGTCACTATCTCTTCGATGAAAGCTTCGTGTCCCGAACTTACACAAAGGTTCAGGAAATTGTTAGATGTAGTGGCAAATGATTATTACGACACAATTGATGCTCATGATATTCACGGGAATCCCGTGATGTGGAGAGAAAACAGCTCGGGACCGGAACAAATCTTAAAAATCAGAACGTACAAAGCTGCTAATATAATGGACGCCATACAACAAAACCTACTGTGCTGTGGCGGCACTAAAAACATCGAGAATTATGTTCCTGACAAACCAATCCCTTCCTCCTGCTGTAGTCCCCTCTGGAATCAGAATCCTTACTGCGCACGAGATATTCCGGAAGACGAAATGGAACGCACGGCAAAATTAATGTTTAGCGGGCAAGGTTGTGCAGATGTGATGGAACGGCTTTGTTATAATGGTCAACGCATGATGGGACCCAGTGGTTTGGTCCTTTGCGTTCTTCAGACAATCTTAGCAATCGCTGGCTGTTGGGGGTTGATTCTCCAGGCTCGTCAAATTCGCCAACTGAGGAGACCCCCACACATGAGAATTTCTGCTGGAAGCATAAGCCAGTCATTACAGGCGTCGGCTGGAACAGATGGAAGTTTGAAAGCTGGAGGTGTTCGTGTTGGCAATGAGGCAAATCAATTGAATGATAAGCAGCTGGATCACCTACAGCAACTGAGGAGGGACGTGGGTCTGAAACAATTAGAAGACGAGGAGCAATCAAGCTCGTCGTCAAATTCCAGTGGGGAACTTCCCGTTCACACTGTCAACTTTTCGGCCCTGAAAAATCTTCAGGATTTTGTGGATCTGGAGGATAAGCGGAATGAGGAGAAAATTTTGCTGGATAAAACAGTGGAACAGTTTGCAGGGCGATTTAATATTGTGGCAAATAAAAACTTGGAGAATTATGTGTCAGGCATTTTCAGCACAACCTATCAAAATGGTAAGTTGGGACTTTTAACCATTAAAAACAAATTTCTTGGCCTTTCTGGAAGTCATTAGCTGATTTATTTATGTGATGTTCAGAAACAAATGCTGGCTTGGAAGCCATCAGCCGTTCATTAGAACGACAGTTTGCCCAACATACAACCGACTATGATTGGAGAAAGTTGCTCACGAAGCCAAAGAAGGTAAACAAGGATCAGACAGTACCAAAAGGGAAAAGTACTAGCGACATGGCTCTCCCAAAGAAACGTGAAAATGGGGAAAAGTTTAACAATAAATAAAAAGACATTCCTACTATTTCTACTTGTAAAATGAGATTATATATTTAATTGAATTGATTGAAGATATTACTACTTATAAAGTGATATCTTGATAAAAGTACCATACAACTAATTAAACTATACAGAGACAATATTACATTTTTAGCTAGATTATCATGATTTGAAATACTTTTAAGCATAGACACGGTCTGCGTCATACGTCAATTAGTAGAAATTTGACAAAAATTCAAAGCACTCGTGGCCACGTCGGTGGCTAGCAAGAAGATATGTATTCATGCTGAGCTTCCGTGTATACAATGAGCTGATTCGAGAGGTAGAATTCCAGGAACGAATAAACAAAACCTTGAAAATAATAAAGCGTGCTTGCAAATTATGTGTCTAAATGCAGAAATTATTATTGATAGATGATTATTTCTGTGTTAAAAGTTGTCCGCGAGGAAGCCGTGATATAGAGTAAAATTTATTTTACCACAATAATTTGCAGCTAGGCAAAAAGTATAGATTTCGTATCGCAACGCCTCCTCCTCGATAATAAGTTGTTGTATTGAGTGCATTTGATTATTTGCATTGAAATTTATAAATATTAAATAAGTAAACTTTATTTTGAAGTATTTTTTAGAACTGAGGCAGGCAATAGCTGCTCCCACATCTAAAATCAGAAATTAAAGCACGCTTTCCACTGAGGCTGCCAACTAACAAAGGTAGACTTTCCGGATGTAGTCTTTCGAAATTTAATAAACAATGCTGTCGTTTGGGTAGACTCGGCGAAAGAAATATTTATTTCATGTAACACGTACATATTGCAACACCTTTGCTCACCGTGGATCATTCAAAACGGAAATTGCAGAAACATGCTCAAATCTATTCTGCCAACGTAACATGTTTACGCTCAGGCAAGGTGTTTTATGCCCCATGTAAAGACGTGATTAAATATGTCCAGCATTGATGAGTGATGTATGATTGAAAAATTTGTTCTTCTCCCAACGTGAGGTCCACCAGAATTTCAAGCCACTGACTTGCGCTTATTTTGTACATAACAAAATTATTCAAGAAGACAACAATTAAAAATTCAGTTCGTTCGTGACTCTGAAAGCTGGCAAAAGCAGTTGAATGTCGGAAATGATTACATAGGGAGTATGTTTAAGGAGGATGCGTGGCATTGTCAGTCGTCGAGACTAGTATTTCACAATCAAACACAGCATGAATGAGTAAACTCTTACACGACATATTTGAGGGTGGTTATAATAGCATAACTTAACAATTATCTTTACATGTGGCAATGGCTAGTCCTGAAAAGTAGTAGTCGGTGGCAGATTAGGAAAAAGTTAAAATGTTGATGAACATACAAAATACTATTCAATAGTCAAATTCCTTATATTCGATTCCATTAAAAAGTGATTCTGGTTGAGTGTCTCATTGCCCCCAGAAATAAACTGTCTTTAATAACCTTATTTACAGAAACCTAACTGGCACTTGACTGGAGAAAATGGAATTTATGGAGGGTGGGTTGTTGAAAACATTGGAGTTTGTCGTCAGACGCACAGACTCCTATAAAACATTACCATTCAAGTGGAACAGTCTGCTGAACCGAATCGAGGTGAAAAGCAAGTCAATTGTGACCATTTACAAGAAATGGATCCGTTTCAGTTGCTTTTGTACAACACTCATTCTCGTTCAAGTTATCTGGACATGGAACAGAGCAAGCATGTTTGTCAAATCATTGTCTTTGGAATTCTTTTCTGCATTTATTTTGACACTTCCGTCTTGCTACGTAAACACAAAGTTCCCAGACGCCGTGGCTGGTTTTGCTAATAAGCTAATCACCTTTGAAAAGAGTCAGCACCGTGAAGGCGGACAAATGCACAATTGGCTCACGAAAAACATTGGAAAACCGGGAAGATGGTTAACAATATGGATTACAAGAATGTCCGTGGTTAGCATGTTCTCGATGCTCCCTTTCCAGCTAAATGCTATTGTGGAGCCGTGCTTTCCTGTATACTTTGGTTTCTGGATGGTGGATAATTGCCAGGTGAAGCTGGGACCAATGAAGATACCTACCAACTGGAATCTCCGGGAAATTCTTACGAGACTTGGATTGAGCGGGTTGTCATACACAAACTGGTCGTTTCTGGTCCCTTCAATGATTATCCACATTTGCTTAATGATGCTCCAGGGGCACTGCATCCGGTCATACATCCGATATTATACCACGTAAGAAATCACATCTTACAAATGCTGCACACGACGGATGACTATATTGTACATTTGTAAGTAAGTGTAAATGATTCTCGTTTCAGTTGCCTCATTACAACTGGAAAGCTGAACAAGGACAAAACAAAGTATTACCTAACATTTCGGCAAATTCAATTGTTGCTGGTGGAG
>JAHZNF010000438.1:0-10413 GCA_027744215.1 Troglopedetes dispersus | reverse complement strand
AACCTTTTTATTGTGCTATTGCATTACATTGCATTTCATTGCGTGCCAGTAGCTTGCTGGTGAAACTAAATATGAAGGAAATGTACTATAGGGAAATAATAATAATAGGTAGTTGGGTTAAACTACCGTGGTCATTTCTTGGAAATATCAACGATATCCGAATATTTTCATCTTTCCCTTTTTCTCTGACAATATAACATATATATGAGCATTATATGGAATAGATGAACAAAATTTATAGTGTATGTGGGATTACCTATTCATGCCTTGAATGTTTTCCCTTGTACCAGTGTGTTTCAGGATTATTGTTATTTTTATTATAGGAGAGTTTCGTTTGTGCTCTTGAAGTTGTCATTAGGGCAGGGCAGTGATTACTCCATGAAAATTCCAAGCTTTCTTTTTGTACGGAATTTGTTTTGCTTCCTGTCATTTTGCATTGTGTGCTTGTGAAAGTTCACACAATCGATGAGAGAAGAATTTGATAGAATAGGTTATAATGGAATTCACGGCGGGAGTCACGGAGTTTGTCCATTTTATTTATTTCTCGGGTGAAGTTCTCTCATTCAATCTTACGTAACATTATTTACAGAAAATGGATCTTCCTTTTCCAACTTCCTTCCTCAGTCACCTTTCCTGCTTTCCTTTGTGCCGAAGGGAATGTATTTTGAATGAAGCATTTTCACGTGGAGAGTGCATTCACGGGTAATGTAAATAATGTTAGAAGTTTTTCTTGACGGGGAGAGAGCTCTTTACGACTTTTGTGTTCAACTAAGAAATTTTTATTTTAAAAATTACGACTGCGACCTAGTGGCTCTCTCAGCCGGATTCGATCTCCCTTTTATTATTATTAGACGTATCATCGTCGCCATCTTTTCATCCTTTTTCTCATCCCGTGATCGTGCTCATATACATGACGAATGATGATGAGAAAGGAGGCGCAGAGTCACATATTATATTTTTTGCACAGAAGCCTGACTACTAGTTCCCAATTCTGGGCAACAATAAGACACGCAATAGTTGATCATCATCATCTTCCCGGAAACGAGAAACCGGCAACCATCAAAGAAGTTCATAAAAATTTGTGCTGAATAAGAAAGAGAAGGGCTGCATCCACAACACAATTCGAGATGGTAAATGATGCTCATCTATAAAATAGGCCGTCTTAGGACCAGTTACCTAAGAGGAATATAAACTGGGCCATATAGATAGTCATCGCTCATTGCATGTAAGTATTATGCTGGAGCACTAACACACACACACCATAATAAAAAAAAGAATAGGAGCAGAGTAGTCATAGATAGTCAATACAATGAGTAATGTTCCCTTTTTTGTATTATATTATTATTATTACGTACTTATCTGGCTCGCTTTCCTTTCTGTCTCTCTCTCTCCTGGGTAGATAGAAGCAGTTAGACTGGATTGGTATGGATATTTTTATTGCAATAAGCCTGGATAAGAATACGTCGTTATATTAGACTGAGGAGAGGAGGAGAGCCGTATTATTTCGTTTGAGACATGTCTGCACAGCACACTGTAAAAAAGGAAAGAAATGGAGGAAAAGGGTAGAAAAAAGTTTTTCCATAAGGTAATTGGATCGATACTTTTTCTTCCGTCATACATAGTCTCCTTTCTCCCTCCACTCGATTCTATGTAGCATCACATTGCTAGTTGAGTAGAGACTAGTTTGTATTTTTATGTCTTGCATGGAATGCATAAATGTGTACTTGGCCTGTCCTTTAGTATGAAAATATTATGGTTTATACAGCCCATCTATCTTCCCTGCAAATACTTTCCCCAAGTATTTCTTCTCCTATGCGGATTTATTCCTTGTCCTCTCTAGGCAGGTTTTCCTTAAAATAACTACGGTATAAAAAATTATCAGAAGGGAAAAACATGCAATATCAATTTCGGCTAATGAGCAGCTGCAGTAGTAGTATTAGTAGTACAAGAGTATATTTATGACGTGAAACGAAGCGCCCTTCTGGAACACTTGTAACGACCCTAAATTTGTTTTATTTACATGCTCACGCTATCTCAGAATAAATATGTCCAAAATGCTTGGATTTTGGAATAACTGTAACATTTTGTTGTGGGCGCATCGTAATAATAATAACAATATTATCATATTACCAACTTACCCAAATGCTCCAGTTATACTGACTTTGCAAGGGATGCATAGGATCCCACGGGATATTTTTTCTGTCGAATGGGGATATTTATAAGGCAATGAGGTAAACTCAACCAACCACTTAGACATGAATGACGTTATGATGTCATCGCTATCATCGCTGCCGTTTTGGGGTTGTATACTCACATGCACAGTTCCATTTTTATTTAAAATGTTTGCCTGATCGTTTGGATGTATGTAACCTGCTGTGCATATGTGCACACGTTCCATTTCATGGTGCGGTACAACAAGTAGCCAGAAAAAGAGAAATGACGCGAGGCATGTGATGATACTGCAAAGCCCTATTAAATTAATAGTTTGACGAGGAGCAGACAACGAAGAGTCAAACATCCAACAAGTCAGTGTCAACGGGAAGAGCAAACCGTTTACTAATATCATTAGTATAGCAGTTAGAGTGATGTTGATCATCATCATCGTGGTTTTTTGGTCACCAAACCATCATATTAATAAGACCTCTTTTTCAACTAGTTATTGCTTGTCTCGTTGTCATTCGTTCGGTTGGTTGGTTCAGTTCAGTTTCATTTGTTTGACAAAATATTGGCACGGTTGGGAAAATAAGATTCACGTAAAACAAGAAGTTGGTAAGTCGACGAGGCTGAACGAGAGAGCTAGTGAAGCGTTCTTTCACGCTTCCTTTCCCTTTTCCCTTCCTTCCTTCCTTCCTGTTTTCCTAATAGTGTTGGGATAAATAGTAAAGTTTTTTTTTGCGACAAAAAATGTTACATATGCAAGCATGCGTTGCGAACGTATATGTAGGTATGCATCTCTGCTGATGAGCCAGAGCTGTATAATTTTATTTTGCTAATGCAAAAAAAACAAGCTTCTTAGGTTGATTTGATCATCGTTACGTCTATTTCACTGGGTTTGGCTTCTTTGGAAAAAATATTGAGGAAAACATTTGCAACGTTTTCCTTCCAAGTGGAAAGTATTTTTTCGGTTTAAAAACATACGTCTAATGTGAGACAGGAAACAAGGGAGAAAAGGAAGGATATGAAATACAGAATGTTAAAACGATTTGTCGGACGAAATGGTAAAATGGCGTGACGATAATGGAGCGATTGTAAAACAAGATATCCTAATTTATGAGGTTCCTCTTACAAAAGCAAAGCAAACGAAGAAAAATAATATAAACCAACCTAATCGCATATCATTGAGATCCCATAGGCCCAGGCTCCTTTCTTATTATTATTTCTCTCCTCCAATTCAATCGTGCGTCGATAGATAAATTTGCTCAAGAGACAGGATGTATTTTACACTTAAAAAATTTCTATCTCGCCCTTGTTTGTTCAATTGCTTTCTTTTTAGTTCATTTCAAATAAAACACTTTCGGGGTGTATACTCTTCCTTGGTCTCTTGGCATATCAGTAGTGGATAGTTGGCAGAGAAGAAAATGAATGCGAGAGTTCCTTGGATGTCGTTGAGTAAACAGGGTTTTGAAGATGTTAAACAAGAGGAGATTATTTCGAAAAAAAAAACATTTCTCAATTCAATTCCTGGACTTTAAATAATGTGTAATCATCATCATCATCAGTTTCATCGTGATGGTAAATCGGGTTCTTCGCTCTTTTTTCCTCGGGTTCATAATTTACTACTACAAACAAAACTCCCAACAGAATGAAGCTATCTCTCTCTCTCGGGTTTGTATTTATTTCTAATTTAATTCAAATTGAATTCAGTTCTTTTTTTCTGTTTTGCAATCTTTTGGTTTCCTCACTTATCTCCTTCATCTCTGAAGAGACAAAGAGGGGGACAAAGAAAAAAGCGTTTAACCGTTATGTGCTTAAAAAGTAGCTCCTCTTGTGTGTATTTCGATCTTGTCACATAAACTGCATTACTCGGATTTTTCATTAAAATTATTATCGCAATATTTTTCAGTTGCCATTCACTCTGACGTGTGAATGGTGTTTGTTGTGATGCACCCTGTCATAAAGAAGAACACATGGTTCCTTACAATATGGAAATTCTGTACAAAGTTGACTTTGACTTACCTCTATTTACTTTGCTTACGAACACTCTTTCGAATCAATGCACTTTGATCGATTCCAGATTGGCACTCTGGTGTCAGAAGTAAAAAGACAGCACGTTACAATAAAGTTGCCAGAAAGCAGCCTAGGTACATATCTGCTGGTCTTCCTTGCGCAATAGGAAGTCGGTTGACATTATAAAACTGAATTTTGACTTTCTTGCAATTGTACGAGGCAAGAACCTTTTGATTCTTTATCAAGACAAATCATCGCAACATTACAAAAGTTGGGGAAAATGCATTGGTAATTTTATTCAACGTGGACACATATGTACGTGTGGAATTGATAAAGATAAGAAAAGAGTTTCACTTTGAGTTTGCCACTATCTATGTATCCCTGTCCTACTCCTCATTTCTTATTCCATTCCCTTTTGGATTGGATCGAAGACGCACGTAAGAAGAGAGAGAGAGAGAGAAGCCAACTCAAACTTTTTTCTGACAAAATCGTTGTCACCTTCAGCTGCTACGTTCACAGTCAGAGTTGAGAGTTGACTGTTCTTGTGTGTACCGTTTTGATCAGAGCAACGATGATGATGTCGATTGCCTCACGATGTCTTGGAATGTGTTCCTATCCCATCGTCGTGGTTGGTGATGGTGGTGATGATAGTGGCAGATTCTTTTTTCGGAAAGGTCTGCAAGGAGAAAGATGATGACTTTTTTTCTCATCCTTCTTACATATATTTTTTTTACTTTCTATCGCTTTTTTCCACATCATGCTGACTTATTGCATTTTTTGTAATAATAAAATGGAGGCAGAAAGGACAGAACAAATGGCAGCGGCAATATCGTTTCCTGTTTTTTTTACACAAGATCCTTCTGTCACCGCTCCACAATTGCATTGAATTGCATGGCTTATAAACCATTTTACAGAAGGGGAAAAAATTATTTCAAGAGACAGAGACCACGAACAGCGGGAAGAGCGCAGAAAGTATTTTTCTTAGCTGGCGGGATGAGTATAACGGGTTGTTCTGAATGCGGAACAAGTTTTGCACCTCTCTCCTCTCTTGAATTTGAATTTGAAACTGAAAATTGGTGATGGGATGTGATGTTGGCTTGGCTTGATGGCCTGAGAGAGAGAGAGAGAGAGTGTGTGTGTGTGTGTGTGTTCCAGTTGAGTCGTTCGTTTGGTTAGGGCCGCACAAAATTTTCGAGCGAAAGGAAAGCTTGAGCGAGACCTCTCCGTTTCCATCATATAAGTACGTAGGATGTTGAAGTATGTCCTTTTGTATTACGCGATTTTTTGGCAGTGAGTTCATGCAGAGCATATTTATGTACGCCAGCCCATCCTCATCTCTTTCTCCTCTTGGTCGGGCCGAGTGAGTTCCCATCTTCCTCATTCGCACACAACAATCAGCTTACTTAAGTCAATACTAATGCCTACCTTCCACCGGCTTTAGCTCTGCCAACTTGAATACCACTCACATGCAGTTTACCCTGCCTGTAAGCCTTTTTACACAGACCAAAAGCGGAAAAAATCCTTCCCAGTTTGTTATTTTGGCTGGGAAAAGGAGGGAAATGACGATGACAAAATGGGAGTAAAAACTGTGCTCACTTTTAGAGTAAAGTGGAGTAAGGAAGGGAGAAGGAGGACACGGAAGGAAGGATAAGTATGATTATGTATTCTTGACTCCTCAGACTTCCACTTCATCTACTTCAAGTTTGTGTAAGACCCTGGCTTAAATGTCTTCGCTGGTGGAAGTAGAAGAGAAAGTAAAAGAACGCTCCGTTCTTTCAAACATGTGTATGTCTCGTCGTCTCCTTTTCTCGTAAATATACAAACCAAAGTTGAAAAGAAGTCACTGAGTAAAAAACAGTTACAGAGAAACATTGTTCACTCCGTATAACAGCTTCGTCTTTTTCCATTCTCACAAGAAAACATGTTTTTTGTCTTCTTCTCCTTGAGAGCGCCTCTCCATTCATTCAGGAAAAATTCTTTTGTAGGTTGCATCCATCCAGGAATGGAGACAAATAATAGCATTTTCATTCTGGCCTCGTCCTCCACTCTTATCCCAGTGCATGTTGAGACTGTAAGCGGGAGAGCAGAAAGAAGAAAGCTGTGTCTTTTTTGCGTGTGATACCATATTTTTCCCATGGAATATATAAAAAAAGTTGAAGTTGGAAGTAGGCTAAGTTACGTACTTTATCATGAAATTGCAGGAGTGTAAAGAAAAAGTGGTGGGACGAAGTGGGAGAGAGGAACACGAAAATATGTACACGTTTTGCTCTCTCGCTCTGGTACCATTTGGGATTTTTCCCATTGGGTCTTTTTTGACAGTGTGAGCATCATAGTAGGAGGAAAAACATGCCACATAGTAGTATGCTTCTTTTCTAAGAAAGGTTTTTTTTGTTTTTGTGTGCACTCCTTTATGATTCACATTCATTTTTTGTTTCCGTTTTTCGTGTCTGACTTGTACCACGCAGGGATGAATGGGTATATAATGCCATCAGAACGAGTGTGTGCACTTTTTATTAGATCTATTTTTGCTGCTTTCTCAAGGAGAACTTGCCTCCATTACTCCTGTTCAGGAGAAGTGATTGAGAAACGTGTAAGGACGGTATCCAATTTTTCGGCAAATGAAACGTCTCAAGAGAATGGGTTGAAGGCAGGGGGAAATGCGTGTGGAGTGTGGAGGTTCTCGAAACTCCGAGTCCCATCATCAGCATAATTTTCGTGTTGTGGAACACAACAGAAGTTACTGTTCTGTAACGTGACGTTGATGTAGCCAAAGTGGCAAATAGTAGTCATTTAGTCAGTCACTATCTCCCATTTTCTCTTTGAAGAAAGAAGAGGGGAAAAGATAAGACGATGATGATCACCATCATCATTCTTCTTTTCGTTCGACTAATGAAGGAATGGCCTGTGAAGCGATAAATTTAAAAAGTGTCAAATGTTTGGCTCCGTGTCAAAAAGAATCTTTTTTTTCTCGCTCCTTTTTTTCAAACTCTTTATCGCATTCGCTGTTCATCACGTCTCTGACGATACTAAATATATATTTTTTGGAGTAAAAATTCCTTCAGAGTATCAAGAAAACACTTTTTTACCTGATGACTACGCTTTTAAAAGTGTGACAGTGGCACTTTTCAAGTCGCCTGTCGAATCCTATTCGCTTTAAATTTAACCTGTGATCTTCAGCCCAATGTTATGTTGGGTAACCCTGTATTTGGGTTTCTTTTGACCCGAGGAAACATCCACAGACAAACTATCAGAGTCACATACTTGGGACGTTGAATTCAAACCAGAGCGTGAGAAGTGCTTATGGAGTGATGACACACGAAGGGAAAGTTTGAGCGAGAATTTAATTTTATTTTTTTTGAATGAGATGACTGTGACAGTTCTCCTCGGCTAGACTTCTTTGAGTTCCATTGTGCTGGTTCTCTTGCACGACTCATGTGAAAGCCAGAACAAATGTAATTATGTGAGGCAAGTTGGCTTAAGTAAGTGAGATTGCATGGAGGATAGCTTACATGGCTGGGTTGCGATGTGTCACGAAATGTGGCAGTGGAGTAGTATCCGTTACCTTACCTCAATCCAATTCACATTCATACAGATGTAACAAGAAGCGTCAGCTCGAGCCGGGAGCTGAAGGAATACACACTTCACCTTTTACTTCTTGCAATGTGCATGCCTGATTCATATTATGGGTCTGCTACCTGTGGAACTGTAAAAATACTGGATGGATATAACTTGGAATAATGCAAATATTATGCCGTTTGTCAAATGTCAGTCAAACTTGGGTCTCAGTTTTCCCTCTTGGTATGCCCAACATGTATCTTATTTTACTTTTTTTTCTCATTTGTTTTGACACCTTTTTCATAACAGCAGCCAACGAGAAGTTCCTGAACAGCACACCCAGAGTTTCGAATTGTGTTCCAATAATAATTTGCATTTTGAATCTTGACTGTGTAACGACATCAGGACTGGCAACAGAGAATGTGTCTCTTGTACTTGTCTGTCTACATTTGAGAATCTGGAGGGAAGACTTGCAGTTGTCAATTTCAGTTGTGTTCTAATTTTGAATTTTACTGGAAGCGCACAATTAAAAATTAAACAAAATTCGTGGTTCCTTTAAATCACGTTTTGTTGAATTACGCGGAAAGAAAAAAAAGTGCAGGTTGGTGTTGTAATAATGTTTTTCATGAGCTTTTGTGTGAATGCTTACCTTGCTTTGTTTACACACTTTTCCATTTCAATTAGCACTAATGAGTTAATGCAATATTACGACCGCACTTTTAAACAGGAATTCTAAAACTGGAAGGGACTAACTTGCCAGCAAAAAAAAGAACAGCGTTAGAGATTACCGTTGCTGTTCCCAAGATGAATTTGCTTCATGTCTTGATGGTAAGCCGAAGGAACACAGTTGAAACTTTTTTTTTGCTTCTGTTCTAAACTTTTGTTTCTGAGACGTCACGTACTTCGTGTATAGTTTTCCTCCTTGTTTGCATATTAGTCAACTTTTCAGAAGCTAACTTGGTTTCCTTTCTCATTTTACTCTGGGAAAAGTTAGTTGAAAGGAGCAACTTGCCTGGTGAGTGAAAAGCAAGAGAAAAACAAAGAGGAAAAGTCGTAAAGTGAATCTATGTGTGCTATATAAAGTTAGTTGGTGGTGACGGTGGTGTGGTGGTTCTTCATAGCGATCATGATGATGATTATGGCGAGTGGTGAAAATTCTCACACAGAATTTTCGTAAAGCTCATCTTGTTCAGTTCAAGTGTTTTTACCATCATACATCCTCCAACTTAATTCATGATGATCGTGATAAGGTCATAATAACAATAATAATGATGGTATCTCAACGGTTTTCATCATCACCACCAGGCTCCGTAAATGCTATTCGGCTATACCTGGGTTTGAGTTTTCCCTCTTGTTGAAATAATGAAGGCGGCCACATTATTTCCGAACAGTTGTTATTAAATTGGTGCTTGAGTTGAGTGAGCTTCCTTCCGTCAACGCCAACTTTGTTTCAAGACTGTTTCAAAACGACGAAATTATATTTAAAGTGTCATCCAAAATGAAAATCTTGTCAGACGAACTGAAAAGTTTAGTGAAGACGAGGGTGAAAAACATGGAATACCTAATGCATAAAATATATTGCTCGAGTGAATCCGGAAGACATTGTGTGTACCTTTCAACACTTGTGAAGCTACTTTTTGTCATACCATGTTTCTGCTCCAGTGACGTCATATGTCTCCTTCCCGAGTGGTGCGTGTATCCCAGAATGAAATATATGAGTTGAGGTTATGAGTCATGCTGGATTCCTGGTTGGTGCAGTATGCATGTTTAAGTTGACTTCCATCATATTATTGCTTTGCAACTGGGCGTTTCCTAATACAATGGATAACATTTTCGACACTGTTGTGTCTAATTGATTTATGTAATCATGAGACGATCGACGATCCTTCCTAGGAAATTTTTTTCCTGTAGGTATAGGAAATGAAGTCATGTTTCATGTTTACATTGTTTCCAGTTTGGTCCTCCGGTGTGTGCTAGTTTCCACATCCACTTTATCATCGTTATCGTCCTCAAAACAATCTACTATGCACACTCCAAGACATGTCAGGCCCAAAACAAAAAAAAATGTTCAAAAGTTGCTGTGAAGCTCTCTGTCCGTTTCGGTGTTTTTATCATAATCATCACCATCTCAGAATTCATCACATTTCACGAGTTTACCTCTATTGAGCAGCGGCACAGACGGCGCGTTTCCGCCAAACGGTAAATAGCGCTGCCGTCTGCCTATTTTCATTCATTCGTTTTTAGTTTTTCAAAAAGTATTTGTCATTGTCGTCTGTGTGTCCCTGGCATCCGGACTCCACCCAAAAAAAACGAGAAAAACTTCCAAACTGTTCTAAAAACATAAAAACATGGGAGTCTAGCAGTTTGTCGTGGTTTCCGAACTAGCAAAATGTGAGGAAAAACTGTCCTCGTTTTTTATCAAGGAAAAATGTGTTTCATGTCACTTTCCTCAAGTGCTCAATATGTTTTCATATCTTTTTTTCCTTCCATGCATGCATCTCTTCAACCTTTTCGCCCCTTTTATTCTTCGTTGATAGTACTCGGTTGTCGCGAGTCGAGCATTTTTTTTATCCGACTGAATAATAAAAATGCCCGCAAAAATGTTGAAGGTGAGGTAAAGGTAGAAACTTTGAGTCTTCATATCTCTGCCTCTGCCGCGTATGCATTTGTCAAAAGCTATGAATCGTTTCC
>JAHZNF010000436.1:0-23683 GCA_027744215.1 Troglopedetes dispersus | reverse complement strand
TTATCTTGAATCAAAGTTGCACTTGAGAATTTTTATATATATGAATTGTGAATCTCTTCAAAAGCTTAAACAAAAACTAGTGACAGATGTAGGAAAGAATTTAGTTGCTGCGAAGGTTAGGAAGAGTTGGATTTAGCTATTCATATAATTTTGCCTATTCTCATATAAAAATTCTACTCAAACTATTTACATCACTGAAGATGCAGCATGGTAATTATTTGCTCTCAGAATCGCTTGCTGGGCCGTTACTTTCATCATCCCACTTGTTGTTCCAGACTTTTGGCAGCTGAGATGCTGATAAATCTTTGTTTGGCTCCGACTTGTCGGGATTCCCAGATACAGCCACACTGGCGGAATCGATTTCGTCATCTGTTATGACCTCAGTTTCTGCTTCAGAAACACTTGGAGATCTATGAAGCATTATAATAAAAAATCATTCAGATTAGATTAGCTACGATAAAAATTTAAAAAACGCATTGAAACCTGGAATTAATAGTTACGTGTCATCATCTGAGGAGCAAATTTCTTGGTCTTCATCATCGCTTTCAATTGTTAAATCAATAACTTCGATCGGCTTCGGAGGAGAGGCCATGTTTCTGTAATTGGAAATTGTCATCAACTTTGAAAATCGGAGATGGCCGAAAGAACTTTTACAATGATTATGTAACCATCAATATAGCAATTCATAAAAAAGCCGCTTCTACTAGTTCAGCAAAACTATTTTCCTCTCTATAAAACTAGTTGTTGATAATTTGTGACAGCTTTAACTACCACCATATTCATGTTGTCACAGCCTCATTGTCTAAGGTCACGTGGTGATTTGACGAATTTGCAAAAAAAGGATTCATCCGTTAACCTGGTTGTCCAATGCTTAGTTTAGGGTTACATGCAATAACTACATACAACTAAAATGTGATTTTAAAATTATTACGAGGAGAAGTTAAGCATTAGTATTACATAGTAGTAGTTACGTATTATGACACAGTGATGATGATGACTTTGACAATACCAGACTGAAAAGATATTTTCACTAGGAACAGTTCCAATTTTTCTATGCTAAACCCAATACTAACCTATCAGTCCGTCCTGAAACCTAAAATCAGTTCGAGATAAGACGTAAGAAGAAAATCGTGAATGATTTATGAAAACCACAGGCAGACTTCAGTTTTCTTATTCTCACCTTTTGTCTTTTGTTAATGCGAAATGCGGCAACAGCAGAAGGTTTAGTGTGTGTTGTGTAACTGAGACCACTTACACTCTGCTTCTTGAATCTAAAATACCACGTTTACCGTGCAAAAAACTAGATGCTTCGATTCTCTTCTGTGATAAAATGCAAATATTTCTCAAAAAATAACAATTCCAAAACGTGTGAAAGCTACAGGTTATTGGTATGTCAATTTCTTTGACATGCAATATGCTTGCTAATGGTAAACATTTTAAATAATTTGATTCCAAGAGACATGCTATACAAAGCTATCTTTTCTGCTAACATTCGTCCATGAGAATTGAGAAGTGAAATCCGACGCTAGAGCATAGAGACCATAATGCGATACTTTTTCTTCACTTCATAAATAGTTTGCTCAGCACAACAACCATTTTTCCATCAGAAAAGACGTAGATTTATTTTCTTGGTGCTTGATAGACAATTCAACACAAAAATGACTTTTTGTCAAATAGTGGCAGACCAGAGACCAGTGTTGATTGAATGCAAATATTATGCATGCAGCCGTATCTGGTAAAGTTAAACCAAGAAAGAAAAAGACGTTTTTCAGCAATTATTTGAATTTACGGCCCAAATCAACTGTTGTAATTTTGACAATGTGCTTAAATCAACTAAATTATTCTGAACGCAAGGAAAGTCATGTTATACATCCTCGCATTTTATGAATACTTGTTGCTATAACCTTAAACTAATCGGCCATACTCACTCACTGAATTCTTAACATCAATGCTTTCGCTTTTCATGTTCGCACTGTAATAAAGAAAGACACGCAAAAGCACACACGAACCGCTATATTTACGGCATAAAGTCAACCGTTGTTTTCAAAACAGTTCTTACCATTTAACTTTGAAAATTGTTAAGTTGAACTGACTTTTCTGCGTTGGCACAAAGTTACCAAAATTACAGAAACCTTTGAATGAGGATTAAAGGCGAGTGTACGGTGTAGTAAGTATATGACCACATTATTCTGGGATTAATGTGTTATGTTATGTATATTCTGCTCAAAGTATGAGTAACATGAAAAAAAAACGATAATTTGAGAATTATTTTATCATCATAGTCAACCTGTTTCAAAATTGGTATGGACTCAGCTTGAATAAGTATGTACGAATGCAAACCACTTGATATCATCGTTTTTTAACAACTCAAAAACAAATATCATTCACTTGAACAGTTTATAATGTGAGTACACGATAATGGTACTATGAATATTAAGTACTAATCCAAGGTGGTAAAATCATTTCTGTCTTTAGTCTTAGTAGACGTATACCTATGTACATTACTATTGTTCATACTCAGACAGACACAGAGAGTTTCAACAATGGATGGTTTCATTCAAATTTTTACTATTTCTTTTGTACATATTTTAATCATTAAGAAATTATGTCGCTATCTGACTTACCTGTCAGTATTGACTTAGGTGATATCCTTTCCTAGTTAACTTTACGTAATAAGGGTAACACAAACCATGAAAAATAAAAAGACTAAAGATATAAAATTAGTAATAATGAGGTTTTAAAACCTGCTCTTGAAAATGAAATATTATTTTATAACTGACCTGATAAAAAGGTCTTCTTCAGAAGATGAGCGCAGATTTTAATCCTGCTCAGAGTTGACAGAGCTGGAAGGATTAAACAAAAGAGAGTATGTCGCACCGAAATATTGAATCAAGTTTTTCAAATTTCTAGTTAATAAGTTGTGACTTGGCGAGAATAAGACGAGGAAAATTTGTTAGAGCGAATTTTGCAACAATACTTACACACTTTGAGTCAGCTACTCAGCTAGCACGAAAATTAAATGTAATTGTAAAAACTTCTCCAGAAGGTTTGGTACCTAGAAATAGAAATGCCTAAAATACCAGGAACAGTAAAAATAGACAGCTCGATGAAAACACAGCTATCGGTACATATGTATATCGGTATGCAATCATGTGTTAGGTTTCAAATAGTTGGCAAAACATAGGTTGGTGAAATGGTGATTTTTTATGTACACTTCTCACCTCAAGATTGTCCAAGAATTGGCAATTCAGCTACATGCAAAAGGCCCCATCAAGGGATTAGTGCCACATATTCTATTTCTATACATATGTAATCTGTGCAGATCGTAAATGCCTGGATTGGATTGGACAGAAAAATATGTACCTATTACCTAGGCACTTTGCATAATGCAAACCAAACGCACTACGCACTGTATGTGTGTGATTAATGAGCTCTGAGTGAAGACGTGAGCGGAGGGTGAGGTGTGAGGGCTATTAATTCTTGTATACCAAATTGTATAGGAAGTAGTGTGGTATTTGCATGTTGGCACGTAGCTCAGTAATTAATTTACCAATTAATATCATAGACGTCATAGTCATCAAGTCATCCATAATTGTGAATGTTTGATTCGGGTCTCTTGAAGCATCATCATCATAATTTTTTTTAGCTTTAATGGCTTGAGGTATCAGAAACCATAAATCTCGTAAATATGGTGTCGCGTGAGCTAGCGCATTCTTTCAGTTCCATGCTGCCTCTGCTCTGCAGTAAAATAAAAAGTGGGTAATTACTATTAATAAAGAATTATTAAGCTATATTCACTCAGGAGAACTGCTCTTACCGATTGCCTCACAGGTGCTGGCACTAAATGTTTCTCCACCATGCATCTTATATGTTTTGTCATTTGAGCAGTCAAGAATCGATCACGGTATTTCTCAACCCACGACCTTTTCTTCTAAAAAATTATGCATGCGTTTCGTTTAAAAAGACAGTCTCGAAAAAAATATCATGGAGCAATGTTCGACAGGTATGAATAATAATCATAATATAAGTTATCTGACACGAGTTAAATGAAATAAACTTTTATTTCGTCTTTATTACCTGTTTATCATTACAATTTTCGCATTACTTAAATATGTAGCTGTGTTATGCAACACGATATTTTTTTAAATGTGCACCATCCATTTAAATGACTTGTTAGCGTCACTCCTGCCGAGCTAATATAAATACATACATACATGTACACCGTCTCCACACTGTAGGTTATCTAATGAAGATGTGAACGTCCTATCAAAATGTGATAGGAAAAGTTCTAGGACAGGTAACATTGCCGCTGCTTTGTAATTAACATATTGCTTTGGCGGATAAAGAGTTTACGAAAGGCAGCTCATAACCTTTGTTCATTTCATTGCTCAGCCCAGACCCTTTTTTCATGAGAAGTGAGCGTATGCAGAAGAGTAGAAGAACCACCTGTTGATGTTTCTGTGACAAGAGTGATTCATTGCCATAATCCGTCCATTCCCTCACCCATTCATTCATTGAGAGAACTGTGCTTTTGATAAGTCCCTTGAACCAGTGCGAGCCAGAGTAGTGGTGGTGTGTGTGTTTAGGGAACGTTATGTGGATTTAATTTATTTATCAACTTGTTTTTTTTTACAACCGACGAGCAATAATCTTATACAATATGACTTATAGGTACCGATATAATTCTTTAAGCACTCACACAAGCACATTGCTTATCTTGATGCATACATGTCACGCGTCCATCAGTTTGATACCTACTTGAATACGCTACTACTCAAATGACGATTTGACGAATAAATGAGTCAATATTTAAGTGTCTTGCTCTGTAATCAGCCCTCGTACAAATCTATTTTCTCGCGTCAAGAAAGTTCATTTGTCTCCACGGAGCGATTAGCATATATGCGGAGCAATAATGAATATTGGGTAGCCCCATAAAATGTGGCGTGTGTACCCAACAAGCCCCAAATCACTTGCCCACCTACTTCTGTTGTCAGAAGTGGAGTACCTACATGCATCATAATATGCAACTCACAATTGTCACTTGGAGTTTGGCGTTGCGTAAGAGTCGTGATTATGACGTTTTGCTAATGAATTGGAAATATTCTGACTTTAATTGACATCGGAGAATGCTCCTAACAAGGCACGATATAGTCTCACTCAGCAGATGTATGCAACACGCATGCAAATATTTTAGAGAACTATAAAATATTAGATGGCTAATGGTCGAGCGTGATTTTGTTTAGACAAGGGTTGTGTTATTACGTCGATTGACTGCAAATAATTGCGTCAATAATTGCTATTTTAATATTGTAGTTGTTTTGTGAGTGGTTTCTGACTGAATTGATTTTCCAAAATGAGCTGTTCAGCTGAATGAGCACGGATCATTTTACAGATGGGATGATGCAAGTTGCCCCGATCGAGAAGCAAAGTATATTTTACTTCCAAATTAATGAGTTTTTAATATAATGATATAGGTCAAGTGCAACAATATTTCAAGTATTTGATTGCACATTCCGTAGGAGCTTATGCTTTTCTATCAAATGCCAAGAGGGAACGTGCTATTTATTTGATTAACTTACCTATGTTCTCTTACCTTTGTTGGCCAGCTACGAAGTATTTGCGACTATGCCAGCAGCGAAATTAAGGAACAAAAATGCAACCATTTGGTGAATGAGCTGTATTTTTTCTAGAGAATCGATAATCACATAATTTACCGAGGACCAGTAATTCCAAAGTCCATAATTTCCTTATATGTGCCAACTATATATTTAGGTATTCAAACCTAGCAAAAGTGATGTACCGACTTTTACAGTAAACATTAATTTAAAAAAATAACAGCTTTAAACCAACGATATTTAAAAGAAAAAGTAATTAATAATGTAGAAGCACCAATATCTTCAGTGATTACAATCTGTTGAAAAGAAAATTGATGTATCTATCGCTTGCAGATTAACAGGATTACAATATGTATAATATAATCTGGCGGAAAGATATGTATTGATGGGCGGTAGTAAAATTTGCTCCAGATCCGTTGAAACCTCATCTTATCAGTATTAGATCAACTATAACTTTTTAGTTCATTATTTACATGTCCTCCACTCTGGCATGTAAACTGTGCATGTCCCATTTTATAGAGGCTTCGCTAATGGTCCACAATGTATTGATAAAGATTTAACTACAAGTTTTATAGTGAGCATCTTGAGAATCTATAGAGGAATCTATTTATTTTCGTAGTTTCATAAAAAAATTTCCCTGTACCTATATACAAAATACGATACCATTTTCAGATAAAGTGAAACAAAAATGCAGTGGTGCATTTGTTACTCGCCCATCATTTCCTGCTTGAGGAACGCATAACAATAAGCAAACCACTTCAGCAAGTCAGTGGAAAATGATGCTCTGGTTCAGTTACAGCCATCAACTACCAACAAAGATTTTTGCCTTGATAATCATGAACCCAAAACTACACCGTTGCTGTAAACTATGTGTATACATAAATGCAAGTTGATGGAATGTGTAATTAATGTTGCATGGATTTTTTTTATTTTAAATTGAATTGTTGATCGAATACAAAACTTTTCCACAAAACACAGGGCTACATTTTTGCATTTAGGTATCTTACATCTGCAAAGAGATGCAGGTCTAACTAAATGTGATCAGGCAGGTACTTGAGAAAATATTGAAAATTGTATTAATAATTACAAACTCAATTTTCGTTGAAGGACGAGCTCTCTCAAGAAAGCCGTATATAAATAATTATAGCTTAAATTGAACAGAATGCACGTCTGATTACACTTGCATTCATGAGCTGTCCGCTACTAAATCTGATCTTCATACCCAATTTGATGATAACGTTCTCAGTTGTACTTCAATGCGATTTTGGAAATGTGCTGAAAACGGATAAATGCGCTTCCTCAAACTCCTGGATAGAATTTTGTATATATATTATTAGTATAACGTTTTTGTAACTGTGGAGGTGCTAAATGATGGGTGATGGATAATAAGTACCGGTAACTATGTATGTAAAACTAGATCTAGTACCGGAAATGCTGTATGGATTTTGATATTCTTTTCCGAAATGACGATACAGATATTGGCTGCAGCTGCGATATCGCACTAATTTTACCTGCTTATGTTGCAGGTTCAACAACAAAGAAGAAACTTTTACCAAAACGTCTATAATTATTAGTTTATGGGAATTTGATCCTATATGTAATTTCTGCAATGAGCCTTACATTTTATGCTCCTGACTAGATGTCAATTTAGATTTTAGAGATTTCTCGCTACGCAAAAAAGCAAAACGGAATGCAAAGCCATTTTTCTCCATTGACGATCTAACAAAATAGCAGGTTCAACAACAAAGAAGAAACTTTTACCAAAACGTCTATAATTATTAGTTTATGGGAATTTGATCCTATATGTAATTTCTGCAATGAGCCACAATACACTAATCTAATCAGTTGAAAGGGACTGTTCAGGGGAGTATTATTTATTTAAAATTAAATGGAGTGAAGAATTAGATTAGTGGAAAGTTACTTCATTACATTTTATGCTTCCTGACTAGATGTCAATTTAGATTTTAGAGATTTCTCGCTACGCAAAAAAGCAAAACGGAATGCAAAGCCATTTTTCTCCATTGACGATCTAACAAAATAAGCAGGTTTCGTGATGAAATTTAATGCAAATGTGCAACACTAATTTAATAAACATTTGGATATAATGCAATAAAAGGGTGTCAATTTGTCTTTATAAAACCTAACTGTGCACACATACATATGTGGAACCAAAAGTTGCATTGAAGAATGTGGGTGTGTGCCGTGGCCATTTTATGGGTTTTGATAATACACGTTTCCAATCAGAGCATACCTTGCTTAATAATTGCATCAATATTATCTATGGTGCGGGAAGATAAGAGTTGTTGATTTATTTTTTTAATGAGACTGCACAACGCGCTATTTGGTGTTCATGACACTCGTGTAGGACTGAATTATGAATGGGGTCACAGGCGAAACTTGCTTGTAGTATCATCATCAGTTACAATCAAATTTGGCATTATTTTCAAACAAAACTGAATATCAATAGGAACTTATTAAAATGTTGTATTTTATGTTCTGTCTTACAATTAATAATTAATTACGGTTGCGTTATGACTTTTCTTGCAGACATACACGGAAAAGGAACAAGGACGTGTCGTGGTTTATGTAACAAGTATGGGAGTTGTGCGAAACACGTTCCAGAGGTGTCACAAAGTGAAGCAGATTCTACGAAATCTTTTGGTGAAATTTGATGAGAGAGATTGCTATATGAACCGGTCCATCCAGAATGAGATTCGACACAGACTTCCTAACTTTAATCAGATGGCTCTGCCGCAGGTCTTTTTAGAAGGACAACATCTAGGGGTAAGTAACTGGCTTTTACAGAATTTTATTCACTACATCCAATTTGTATCTACTACAGCAATTTCAAAGAAAATTTTCAATATAAATGAATGGTCGGAAAGAGTAATAATTCACAGGTTTGTGAATCCTTTGAATAAAATTGGTTACCATTATCGTACTATGTGAAACGGCCACGTTTGTGGCGCGTGCTGCGACGAACATTGAGCGGCCCACGCCTCTTTAGCTCCGCCTCCAGGACTTCATCTGGAAGGGTAAGATCAATTAGCTCAACCTGCTCTTCCTCAACCTCCCCTGTGGATGGCTCGTTGGATTCACCTTCCTCGCTGGATTTACCTTCCTCCGCAGACGCTTCGTTACCGGATGAGTTAGTTCCTGCGTGATCGGCTGGGATTCCCGCCACCCCCTGATCACTGCAAATCCAAGTTTTCAAGTTGATGTTTGCTGAAAATTATGAACTTTTAAATATTGGGTTTTGTAAGTGGTAGCTTACCCATCGTGCACTGCCTCGATTTCCCCGGCTACCATCGTTTCTGTTCCCGTGTCCGTCGACTCGACCGGGCCTTCTGTTACCTCCAGCTCCATCTCCTCCGTCAATTTCAATTCCGGACTATGACTCATGTTTCTGTGAATTGAAAATATTTTTTATTACATTAGGTGAAGCTAACCTAACCAAGCTAACATAGCCTAACCGGAATTGAAGTGGAAGTAAACAAATGGCTATGTTTTACCTACCAACATTCCAAATAAATAAAGGTTTAACAGTTAAACTTTAACTTGCAAGAAACCAAAAACCACCTCAATTTTTCATCACCGAAAGAGAGCAATAAAAGCCTCTTTCTTCTGAACCTAGCTTAACTCAAATTAAAACTTAATTAACTTACAAATGCCAGCAGTCTTCTTGCCGTCGATCGAGATTATATAGATTAGATATAAATGTGATGAACGTGTTCACTCCAGTCAACTTCCAAAAAAGCCTGTGCAGCAAAACCTCAGACCTCGACAAAAGCTTCTACAAAATAATAAAATATAAATTTACACTCTCACTCGTAACTCACTTGAAGAAGGTTGCTAAAAATCAAAAGGAAAAACGATTAACAGAGAAGTCAACCTCTAGCATAAAAGTTTGGGAAAGTTGCTAGAGCCGAAAAGTCTACTTGCTACCGTCGAACCGGGTTAAGGCTTGCTCTAACTGAATCCGGCGGAATCGGGTTATCACCTGCCCCAACCAACCATCGATAGATAATGATACCTTGTTGACAAAATGCGGTATAAATGACCCTCAAGTTACAAGAAGCGCTCAGATCACCTTAAGCCGTAAATAACGTCGTAACGGTAAATATTACGACTTTGATGGACGGTCACGAAATTTAATTTAAATTATTGTCAATTCTCATATCAAATGAAGTGGTTCTTTCTAGCTGATTTTTAGTCGACCTTTGACGTAGTGGTAAAAAATACCAAAAAAGAGGAGGTATTTACTCTTGATCACCTCAAGATTACTCAAGATCAGTAGGTCTACCTCCGTATTTTGTAATAAACCGTAATGAATCAATTGTTAAAATAAAACGTTCGTTTTCCGAATATTATTTTAATAATTATTTGTGTTTTACCTAAACAAACCCAACCCTAACCTTTTAACTAATAATAGTCCCTTTCAAACAACCATTCAGCAAAAATTCCAGAGACCAAAACTTTGATAACCATCAAACTATTATGACCATCATCAATGTATGCCTTGCAACTAGGCTTGAGCAGAATGTGAACCCACGACCGCCCAAGCCCACGACAATTTTTTCAAAGTTTGTCCACGCCCGCCCAACCCCACGGCACTTTTTAAAATGTGCCCACGCCCGCCCAAACCCACTAACCAGATTTTTTTCGTGCCCATGCCCGCCCATTACCATGCAATTTTACTTTAATGCCCATGGGTAATTTCGCAAATAAAATAAAATAGCGTGATAATACACAATATCCAGTGCAAAACTAACGAATTTGTGGAAAATTCCATTGTCAGCAATGATATTTGAGTGACTTCACGTTCTACTATATATAAACCGCTAAGAAAACATGAAATATGACCATGTGGTTTTTCATCAAAGAAGATGAGAACCCATGAAAACCCATGAATTTTTTTATAAAATGAGCCCCAGCCCGACCAAGCCCATGAGGTTCTTGCAAGTCGGAACTCACGACCGCCCAAGCCCATGCACTGCGTAAAAAAGTAAGCCCATGCCCGTCCACATTGGGCATGGGCTCGTGGGCATGGGCGGGCGGGCTGCAAATCCTCATGCCTACTTGCAACTAAACGGAAACAATAGACTATATACATCATCATTGTCTCCATAACCATAACCCATAGAATTTGTTCAGTATTTAAGTTGCTTTCCGTCTTCTGCATACAACTTTGACACTAATTTGCTCAAATTAACCAAATTAATATTTATAATAAATTTAAATTTATTGTTACATCATTGAGAAAATATTTTATTACACGGAAATACTTACCGTTAAGCTTGTACGAACTGAAATCTAAACAAATGTCAATAAACAGTGATTAAAAAATGATAAGTTGTCACACTTGCCAATGATGCGGCGAATAGACAATAGCTGAACGGGCCAAAGAATAAGTGTTAAGTATGACGATGACGATACCGAAGAACAGTCAGGAAAGAAAGGCTGGGGTTTGCAAATCAGAATAGAAGTTGTGAATGAATATGTGTGAATACATTAACATGCCTACAAAATCCACGCGCATTGCACAAAAGGAAACACAAGTCTTATTGTTCTTCTGCTGATGCCTTGTATTGATGGCTCACGCCACGCATGCGACCATCCACACTGATGAAACCAAAAGAATGTATCAAATTCCATAAGACGTAACGGAAGCTACTCAGAATTAGTTTTTATGAAAAAATGCTTTTTTATCTCCATATGTTGGGGTAATCTAAAGAATTACGTGTGACAGATGAGCTGATTTCTTGATAAAATTAATTTTACCAATATGATTTTTTATTTTTGTAAAATGTTTGCAGGTCGTAAATGCCTCATACGAACATAATAATAAATATGTGAATTATCTTTAGTTTTATTTTACTTCACTCAATATGAAATTATGATGCGCAGCGACATGTGACCTGTCCCTTTGTCTAGTTTATTGTAACAAAGTCTCTTAAAACTATATAAAATCATATAATATGGTAGGTCTGCAGTATAGGTTGTGAATTGTGAAGCCTAGATAAATGTGTGTGACTGATTTACTGTGAGAGAATCATATATGTAATGTACAGATAGAGATGGATCCATCCAAAACTTGGAGGTTATCCAATTTGGTTGCGTTCTTAATTCTAACATATTGCAAGGAGGATAACTTACAAAGTTAAAAAATTCGGAGAAGAAATCCCTATTCTGAATAGATTTTTTATATAAGTGAGGATTGCCTGATGCCGTGGCAATGGTTTTCATAAAATTGGATTGTCCAGTCAATTTCGATATTGCAAGGATTCAAGTGCTCAACTTCATATCTAGTTTCCTTCTGCTTCCAATATCTCGAGTAAATCGAGAATCTGCGTATGTAGTTTGATAATGATCTAATAATACTAAATCTACATAATATGCACTAAAATATATGGATCTTTCTGGCCGCGAGAGGAATACCTACTTCAGCAGATATCACAGCATCGTACTCTCAAA
Source organism: Troglopedetes dispersus (assembly GCA_027744215.1). Taxonomy (NCBI): domain Eukaryota; kingdom Metazoa; phylum Arthropoda; class Collembola; order Entomobryomorpha; family Paronellidae; genus Troglopedetes; species Troglopedetes dispersus. Next base: position 11,594 of record JAHZNF010000436.1, on the reverse strand, counting down.
TAAAATTTTCTAATTCGTTGAGCACACCGACGAGAAAAAAGGTGTGCATCACTGATCAGCGACGATCGAATTTCACAACAATCACTTCATTGACTACAAAATTTAAATATCTCGTCATGATTCATGATGTTATACTGAAAAGTCTATGAAGTCATCCTTACATTCACTAGCTTCTCTAAGAGGATGGTGTGGCCTACAAGAAAAAGATGCTTGGTACAAGTAATATCGATGTGGTAACAACAAGTGTGAAACATGATAATTGATGCTACAACAAACATGTTAAAGTGTTACTTGAAGATTAATCTTTTAAGGCAAGCCCAGTAGCCCATGCATTAAAAATTGCAATGTACCATTGTTTGCTGTTTGCATTATTATAGTGAAACAATGGGACCATTATTTTAATAAGAATCTTCTGTTCGTGCTGCAAATAATCTGTTCAATATATTCCATTTTTTACAAAACTGATTTTTGTCTTTTAGGATGCGGAGTTGATTGAGAAGTTAAATGAAACTGGAGAACTCCGAGATTTGTTGCGCCCGTACAAGGTGCGTCAATGAAAACTTTGTGTTGAAAGCATAAACTATGCAAACGTTTCCTTTAATTAATCATGTTTTTAAAACATATATTAACAGAGTCTGTCAGTGCTGACCACTTGTGAGCGTTGTGGAGGCTTTCGTATGTTACCTTGTGCCGTGTGCAATGGATCCAAGAAGTCCGTTCATCGCAACCACTTCACGACGGAGTTTGTCGCGCTCAAATGTATGCATTGTGATCTGTCGGGATTAATCCGCTGCGACATTTGCAACACACCTGAAGTTTGAGTTGAAGATGAACGAGGAAATTATTGAGTGATTTTAGGGGAGCCTTATTTAAGTCATGTAAAATTAGAATGAAGTAGACTTGCTGACATTCGTGAAGAGACTAATATAAAGTAAATAAGTATGTAATTCGTAATATTTTTATCAAGAAAAAAAACACCACCAATTTTGATTTTTTATATCTAAATTAATTTGCATAGGACTACAAGTTTCGTTGTACAGTTGCTTTACAAAAGTTTATGCGAAAAAAATGCTGAAATTAATTCATACATGTTTTGCATTTGCTGTGTAGTGAGTTTAATATTGGCACCGATTTTTAATTATTTTATAAGCCTTTGTAGCAGTAACTTAATAGTAGAAGTTTTAAGCTATAATAATATAAGTGACTCGGCAGGTTTGTTACTTGTGAGTGCACTGATTTTGTAATTAATAAATGCACGAAATATTTAAGACATTGGATAATTTCATTCCGTTAGAATAATTCAAACATTGCTGGCAGGATTGCACAGGAGGAGCACAAGTGAACGTTTTGTGGGAAAGACAAAATCATGTTGATCATTGTACCATCTTGTTTAAACCAATCACGTGTTAATCCGTTGTGAATTTAAAGGGGTTACCAGCACAGATGTAATTAAATACTGGATTGTGTACATTATATAATAATATTAGTGAAAAAATGCTGTAACATACACTGTACTCCTTTAACTTAACTAATAAGAAGTAGATACAAGCAATCACATATTTATGGCTTTAAGATATGTAACTTGAGTGAATGTTTTTTAAACTACTTTTAGAATAAACTAAATAATTGTAACTATACTGGACGCGTTTCACTATTTCATCTGCAGGCGACACTTACACAGTAATATACTTAGATTTGATAAGCGAATTTTTTTATTTTGCGCTACGAAGCGTATTATACCTTAACTTAAATGTTTTTGTACTTCTACATGTATAGTGATGATAATTATGTAAATTGCTACTTTAACTTAGGTTAGTTTGCGCCACCCCGACCTGAATCGTTGTGTATATTTCCAAATATAATATATTGTTTTAGAAATTAAATTTAGCTACCTTTACCTTTTGTTTGAGACGATTGGTTAAGCATCGCCTATATAATATGGTTGACAAAAGGTTATCTATACTATGAATGATTTCTCGTGTTATTTTATAAAGATGAATAATATGTGAATGAATGTACAAACGAAATACTTTTGACTTAATTCAGCCGTAGTATGCTTATTCAGGAGTTTTGTATGCAAAGTGAAGCTTTTCACCTGAAAAGAGATTTTTTTTAAGCACTGTAGTTTTATGTAGCTCTAGCGTGAATGAAAGAAAATAATTGGCTTGATGAGCATGTATTTATACAATACTGAATATTGTAGTGTGTTAACTTTTAATTGGCTTTTCATCATGTGTGCATTTTTTATACTGAATTTTTTACGGTAAATAAATAAATTGCATAGACATACAACAAAAATATATATGAGACCTTGTGAATCAGAGAGTGTGGTTTTATTAGCTGGATAACTGCAACAAATATTGGCTACACGGTGACACACATAATAGACAGAAAATGTGACTGCATTGTAACACAGAGCAAAGGTGACACAAGTACATACACACAATATATATGTGAGATGAAGGATATCGAAAAGTAAAAATCAGCAAATAAGTCGTGAGACTGCACTGCACGAAAAATAAAATCTAGTGGAGACAATAGAAGAATGGGTGTAGTGATGCGGACATAAATGCTTTCTTTTGATTCAATGCTGGCTGAGGTCTTGGATAACAATAAAAAGACCTTTCATCATCCCACCACAGGACCATATACCCAAGTTGTTTTGTTGTGGTACAGACATTGGCTCATTGGTTGGTGACTGGTACATCCATGTAACTTTCTATTATCAGAGGGGCTGATCTACACACACACACCTTTAGTCTACAGTAAATGACACAAGGATGAAGAACCGCAGTCATGCGACCTACGTTTCTTCTTCTTTTGTTGTCAGATATCGTCAGGCTTCCCATCTCCTGAATACTGCATAGACACGCTCACCTCACAAGGATCAATTTGACTTTCTTCCTGACTGCTGGGGTTCTCCCTTTTCTGGCTGCGCTCCTCCATCACCGCAGCGCTTGATGACATTTCTATAGAAAGAAGTGTTACACAAAAATTTCTGCTTTTTTGGGATAGTGTCAATGCTGCCAAAAAAATCAATTTTTTTAGTGAGAAGGGGAAAGTATTGCATATTATAAAAAACCTGGGGAGACTTGTGGAGTTTTGCGGGACAGGTAGTAGGTTTGCATTGGTTCAGCTTTCCCTTTCATTGTCACAGGTCCACGATACTCAAAGTGGAAGGATGGGTCGTAATTCTGTTCCTTTTGAAGCCAACTACAGAAAACACATTTTTACTTTTATGTAAAATGCAAGATATTAATAAATAATTTCTTGAAATATGTAAAATGAAAAATATTTTGCGCACTTGTAAGCATCATCAGAAACGTTGATCCTCCCCTGTGTCCCGGTGGTCTCTGTCCTACTGGTCAAGTTAACCGTATTCCCGAATAAACAATATCGTGGCATTCTTTGTCCAATCACTCCCGTCACCACCTCGCCGGAGTGGATCCCAATCGTTATTTTCTTTAATGTGTTAATAAAGCAACACCTTGTTTAGCTAACAAATTCAACACTAACCACAAGTCACTTTCTATCCAACATTAGCCTATACAGAAAATTTTTATATTACCATTTGAATATCCTCAACTTTAACCTGTGAAACCAGGTCCATCATATCCAATGCCAGTCTGGCAATGCATTTTGCATGAGACGCGCATGGTTCCGGTAAACCGCTAACCGCCATATATTTATCGCCCACTGTTTCAACCTAGTTATTTCAGAATAAAATATGCTAATTATTAGGAGCATCCCAAATGACATAAAATTTACCTTATCAATTTTTCATGAATCTTTTTGCAGAACTTATTTTTCTCAAGTTCCCTGCAAATGTAATTAGATTCCATTAGTAGGCTTTATTAGGATGTAGTAAGACTACATTTGTAAAAAACTTTTACAAAATCTCTTCATATCACCATCAAAACGAATTCCACAAATTCGAAAAAATAAGCTCGTCAAAATTGTCTACTGAACAATGAAACTTGATACTATTTCAAAGGGAAGGCCTTTAATCTTTTCATAAAAATGTAACTAAAATTAAAATGAACGAAACAGGTAGGACGATGATATTTTTTCCCTGTTTTCGACTTATGAAGTTCCTTTTCCCCGAAAGTTTCCATAACATAATTTCTGTGATCTTCTGGCAATCAAAATAGACGAGAATTTATGAGAGTATTAAAGCACAAGGCAGGCACAGGATCAAACGGAACATACCTATTGTTGATATTTTCCTCTGGAATTTAACATACAATATTTTTCTCTCATCCACGCTTCGAACTCTGTCCTTGCTTTTTGCTTTTGAAGTGATCAAAGCAACATTGCTGGGAACGTTGTTCCCTTGTAAGCCCTTTGTATTTCAGATAAGCTACATAATATGCACACTATTAAACTAATTTTTTTTGTAACAACTTATTTTATTTCCAAACGGGAGAATCATAAAAAGCTCGCAGTTTATTACAATTCCGAGAGAACTGTTTTTGGCACCTTTTATTTTCCAGGTGAATATACTAAAGGTATTCCATCTCTGATATATTTCAAAAGACCGAGTGAGCTGGAGAATAGTACAAAGCAGGAAGTGAATTTTCCCTGAAGATTTTTATCCTTCTTGCTTTCAAGGATGAAAATGACTAGTAGAGGAAGAAGCCTCTGTTTTCATCATCATCTATCTGGAAGAAAGGACACCTGAAGAGCGACCTCGCATGTGAAAGTAATAATCATAACGGAAGAAATTAAGAAGACAAAAGCATCGCAGGGAATTGGGATGTAAACACACTCACCCTTTCCGTCCACCAATAAATAGCGAAGTAATATGGGGAACTTATGAGTTACGACCCGACCTATAACTACTCTTATCTCTTTCCCCCGAGATACTACCTTTTCCTTCATCTTTCTATCTAGATTTTTAGTGTCCGTGGGATTTTATTGCAGAGTAAAAAAAAATTCTGTGCCATGCATCAAGCAATTCGAAGCAGTTTTATTTTTATGCATTTACATCGTAACAATTTCTTCCTTCAGGATACACATATTATGATATTCAACCCTTCAGTTTTAGTCTTGCTCGCCAAAACCTGAGACAAAATGTGGCCACCATTTCGGAATGAACGTTATATGAAAACTTTGTCACTAGTGAAAAGTAGAAGCAAGCTTCAAGCAGTTTACAAATTTTTTTTGCTGTTTCATGGCATCTATTTTTCAAAATAGAAAAGGAAAAGTACAACCGACCAGAAAATCATTTTCAAAAGAGACTCTGTTGTGCTGCCAAGCTTTTTTCCCAAATGACATTGCTCTTTTCCTATCACACGTTGCACTTCAACCACCACCACGTCAACCGCGAAACAGTGAATTTCAATTCATTGCGATTGCGATCTAGTTCTTTTTTATTTCCTTTCAGAAATATTGCAATTTTAGTGCAGCAAGTAGTGCAAACCTTTTTCTTATATTGGTTAGTAATGCAAACCCTTTGTTTCATTTACAGTCCAATCACGGTATACCAGAAAGTATTTGTTGAAATCAACGTAAAGCATATTATAGAAAATGTTGCGTGTTCTCATAGGACCAATTACTACCAAAGTTGACTGTGTGTTCTACGTTGACAATGAAGAACATGCACTTCCATTGTAAAAAAAAGTTTTAGAAACCGATCGTTTTCTATGTTTGCTTGTCTTCATCAAGACAGCGACAGCAACAACAAACAAAAAATGAGAATATAAAAAAAGTATAACATTTATGGAGAAGCTCATCCACATCTTTTCCTTCAACCGAAGGTTCAATGCTTCCCATTTTTATTGTGTGTTCTCCGCAGGTTATAAGCCATAAAGAATGGCGCAGACATTCATTCTCCTCCGTAGTCTCTATGTTCACTTTACTTTTTACTAATGCAATTCATAGGGAGAGGATGAATAAAGGAAAAATGCATATGGAAGAATGGTTCACCAATAAAATTTGTGAGACGTTTGATTTCTAATTCTAAAAGACAATTAAATGGATACTTAATGTGTTCTAGCGACTTTTACTGCTTATTGCAGTCCTTAAAATGTTGATCATAAAAAACTAGAGATTTCCATTCATTTCGGGGAAACACAAAGGAGGAGTTTGGTGAGGACTGATAGAAAACCAATTTTATTTGTTGGAGCTTAAGTATTATAAATACTTAAAAAATTTATTACAGCCACTATACTTTTTCAACTGTTTAACTATTCGGGTCAATTAGTCGCTTTGCTGCACAATCAAATCATCTCTGAAGAATTTTTAATGACTTTTGGTTTTTAATTTGGATACTAAAATCAGTATTGTTTAAATTAGTTTACCTGTGTGTTTGTTGCAGCTTATCGGTGAGGATCTCGAGATTCTGTGTAAGCTTGTATTCCGCTTCGAACTGCTCACTCAACAAGACCAGATCCCTAGTTGCGTCGTGCACCGGAATGTCGCTGATGTAGAGTCCTCGTCTGTGAACAAATATTCCACATAAAATGGTTCCCAAGTCATAAAAATGGATTGCATTTGTGCCTCCTCAGATTAGTTAGTTATTAATGACCCGCATATATCACCAGATATATTCTGGAAATTGCCGGGAAGCAAAAAGCTCGCTTTTATTCTCCAAATCTCATGAATATTGGGATTTGTTACGTACTTTGTCAAATCGTCCAGATTCATCACCGAAGGCGAGCAGAGAAACAACATACTGTCTGTTTCCGGAATGTAGAGCATCTCGCCCTAAAAATACCATATAAAAATCAAAGCTTTGGCTTTGATGTTACGTTCATTACTCTCTGGATTTTCATCTGTGAGTACGAAGTATCCACAAACAAAATATGTCACACTAATTACACAACCGAGTGGGCCAAAGGGTATTTTGTATTTAACAGAATTGGTGAGGAATAATGATGAAAAAGTTTGTGGGTTTTTGTTCATTTTTTGGGATGGAAACAAAGCTCCAGCTAGCGCCCCTGGCTAGCACACTTATCATGCAAATATCAAATGTGTAGGAAGTTACGTTAGAACCTTAAATCCACCGAGACTTGCCACACATATAAATTACGAAGAGTTTTGCAAATAAAGATTTACAAATAGAGTTGAAGCTGGAAGCAACAAAAACAAATACGCACTAACTCTTAAGTAAAAGTCAAATGGAAATTGGCTACGGTAGAGGTTGACGAATAGCTATCAAATGTAAAACTAATTAACATGCGGGATCATTATTATTTGAAGCAGTGATTTTAGTTACCAATTTTTATAAAAATGGCACTAAATCTAGGGAATTTCATGACAACCGAAAATCATTGTATTCTTGATTAGACTTTTTTGTTGTATCCTCATCAAATTTGAAAGCTTTTACGATTCAACAACAATTTACATTCGGCTCTTACGTACCTTCAATCTCATTCTGGAATGATCAGCACCCAAGAGTTCTGGAGTGACGAATTCTGTCGCAATCAAGGGCTTCGTCGTTCTGAACACGTACACCGTGTTGATGTGAGATAGCACGTGTACAAATGTGAACTCCATGTGAGGTCGAACCTGTTTCAAAAAGGCGACTTTTTAATATTCTCCGAAATATGGAAGTAGGTCAAACAGCCACCATATTATAGCATTCCAAATTTCCATACAGCATAGTTTTAATTATCCCCGTAAAAGAAGGTTTACGACCACACTAAAATAATGAAGTTTTTTGTGTGCGCACCATGTCCAGGATATCCGTGAAACGACATCCTTGCGCTGTCTCAGGAATTACGCGAGTGATCGCAGTGCCAGCCTGGCGAATGATGAGATTCCGATCGAACAGAAGATGGAATGGGAAAGCTTTCGAAAATGTTTCTGGACTTATCTTCGGCTCTGCAAATAAAAACATAGAGAGAAATAACATCAATAATAATACACCGTTCGCATCATTCCCCACGTGATCTTACCAAAAATAGAAACAACAAAAGCCTGTGACTGACAGAACTGAGACGATAAAAGAAGCTGAAGCGAATGTATAACGCCGCGTTTGTGAGACAAAGTCATAGTCATAATGGTCACTTCTTACATGTACATATATACTATGTGTACATTATATTATACAAAAGAATTGACGTTTCCGTCACTAGTAAAATGGCGTGGTGAGTGGAGCAAACTGCAATTGGTGATTTAGGGGAATGGCCTCTCATAAAAGTGAATGACGAATGTGATAAGACGCTCTCATTCAAAAATTCATTGACAGAGGAATCTTCTTTCCGGGTTTCCATCACGTCAGTTCCCATCCATCGAGCAACATTTTCAACCTTTTCTTTGCTCGGTAATTTAATGCACCAAGAGCACGGAGCGCACCACATTTTCGCCAGAAATGGACTCAAGGTTCATGCTTTAGAGTAAAACCTCACCAGTCGTATTTCATACTGAATAAAAATTACATCCATTTTTTATTAGTAGTCTACCTATCAACCATTTTTTTAGTTGAGATGAACTGGAAAAGCTTTACCTGATAATAATGGAGGGATTGTGGAGCACACACGTACGCGTCTATTGTTCATTGGGCGCTGCCTACGTTGTGAGGATATTTTTTAAATGACAAGTTAATGCCCACTGTCTAGATGCGCTTCACTTGTGGCATATAAATTAGGACTCTGGTTGGAATGCAATGAGGAATTTTTATGGTGTCTCAAATTACACATCTGTGTGGTTGAAAGTACAACTAGTAAATTATCATGGACCAAATGAACGAAATGAAATGGATGACCAAGGTGCAAAAGATCGCAAGTGAAGATACCTTCCGCAGAGTCATCAATTCGGGGGAATCGGTGGTGCCACAAGTCATAAAGAGGAAACCACGAGCAGATAACAGCACAGAAAAATCCAATGGCAAGGAAGGAAGGTTATCTGCACACCTCAGAGGTATAAATTCTATATTTCGGAGGAAACGGAATAAAATGATTTTTTTTCTCGAAAATTTATGATGGTGACGGCGGTTGGACAGAAAGTCGTCAAAAAAAAGAATTCCTAAAAACGTTCTTTTAACAAACAAACTTTTCCATCCACATTCACGCATCCCACACAACTTTATAAGTATAGCACTTTGCGAAGAAATAACCAATCTGTAGAGCACAACCTACCTTTCAAGTAGCAAAAATTGTTTGTTTGGATTTCTGAAAAGCCTGGTTAAGTGTCTCAACACTCTGCGTTGTTGTGAGCGAAGATTTGAGCATTTCCTAGTAGTTTTTTTTAGTCTTTTCGGTAGAAAAATATTGAGAGAAAAAAGCAGTAATAGGTTACCTGTACTTTCAAATCGTTACAAGTTGTTTTTGTTTGGGAAAACTTTGCTTCTTGAATGGACCCAGAAAATGCAACTATAAGTACAAGAGGGACTATGCTCGGATTGAGCAGCGATTTCGAGGAAAACAATACACGCTAACAAATCTGAGCAGGTTTTGCAACAAAGAAACCCTTTTAAGGATCTGAAAAGGTCTGGTTCGCAGCAAACTTCTTATTTCTTTAAAAAAAAGAGACTTACTGTTTCGCCTGTGATGTGAGCGATTGTTATTCCTAAATAAATAAGTCCGTATTGTTCCTTTTTCAAAACGCGGAACAAGTTCAACAATAAAATCCTTAGGAAAGAAGCTGGTCTCAGGTCGCCCCATTCACATCTAGTTCAATTGTACCGCAAAGAAAAAACAATGTGCACAATAGGTCTACTGATCGCACGCATGTATGAACTTTGGTAATAAAGCATGTTTGCATTCTACTTTTCGTCTTTTCAACCATTATTTTAGAACATGAAACGGATTAGTTTTTCCTTTCATAAAAAGACATACGTCCTCGGTCGTTAATCATAAGTGCAAAGTTTAATTACGTATGAAAGACACGAAAGGAAAAAAAGATTGGAGCTGAGCGAAACAGAATTAAGGAAACTTTCACCTGTAAAGACTAACGCACCTTGTAAGAGTTTCAGAACATAACAATTCAATTTGATCCAAGAAAAATAAATTGTATGGGTTCTACATTATGAAGCTCCTCAAAAGTAGTTAGAATTGATCCTTCTTTTATATTGATACCGGGATTTCTCGTCCACTTTTCTTTGCTATTCGTCTTGTAACGAGAAACACTTTGACTTTGTTTTCTTTCTTGTTTTACTGGCAGTTCAGTTCTTTGAGAAAAAACTTCAAAGGAGTAATTAATTAGACGTAACCGCTATTATTTTCTGGCTTCATCCATATTATTATTATTATTATTCTCTTTTGTGCTGCTCCATTTATTTCTGCTCCACTACACATCTTATCGTCACTTTCACTACGAAATTTTGTTTTAAATGAAGCTGAATGGCAAACGGAAGCATCACGAAGCAAAAACTTAAATCTGTAAGAAAGCTTAGAGAAGCCAGGAAACGATCAAATTGTGTGCATCATTACTTACTAAAAAACAAGTAAACAAAGTTATGTCTGGCTCAGTTCTGCGTAATATTAGGCAATCAAACAAAATTACAGAGGCTTCTGCCACGTTTCCACTTTGCTCAAGTACAGAATTCAGGAAACGTGTTTTTTTCATACCTTTGGAGAGGAAGGGAAAATTGGACATGGTGAAAGCATCCGCAGAAATGCCACTCATCTCCTCCGACTTCTGACAGTCTTTCTTCTCCGTAATGAGAAACTGGACATGGTCAGCTCCGTTGTCGGACTTGTTTTGAACCACGCTCACTTCCACATCCGTTCCATGAAGTTTGCTGGCCACCGTCTGATTTAGAAAAAAAAAATCATAAAAGTTTGTCCAATCAAGCTAAGCTTTATCCGAAGTGGTATTGTTACAAACAAAGTATTATGCTTGTTCAATTTATGAAGTTTTCTTCATACAAATGCATAACTAAATGTGTCCACTTATTTATCTTTGGTATACTAATCTCGAGACCAAGCTCTCTGTAGGATTGTAAAAAGCTTCAGTGAAGGATCCCTCGTCTCCGTAATTGAAGCTGCTATGACCCTTCACAATAACATCTCTCGACGTTAATGTGAGGGTTTAGGTAGCAATTTTACTTTGGATGACTCTCAAATTAATTAAATTACCTTTCGACGTTTCTAATCAGCAGAAGGACAGCCTCGTTGACTTGAACAACTCTTCTTGTTTTGATCAACTTTTTTCATCCCTTTTTAACTGATGATGGCGTCAAAGTAATATAATATATTTACAGAATGCAATGCATTGATGTCATCCAGATGTGATGTGAGTGCCTTTGAATTTCCGAAGTGGACATGAAAACTACAGTGAATACAAGTGTCATATGCCAAGCTAAATATTATGTTCAAGGTTACAAGTTACAATTGCCTGTCTGTCTGTGATTTCATTTCTTGCATCGGGATATGAATTTCATATGAAGTTTTATGATGATAAGTGTCCAAATGATACAGCAAAATACCTTTTTATCATAGATGTAAGTATAATGCACACATCCCGTTGACATATTTTTTATCGCTTCGTCCGCCTCACTGGCCCGGAATGACTTGAAATTTAACTGACACGATGATTTCATTGTGTCAGAGGAGTGAACTAGATGAACCTTTAATACATTTTCACACCCTGCCACAGAGATAAAAAAAAATCTGCCTCTAACCAATGGCTCCAACTGTGCCTGTAAC
>JAHZNF010000435.1:0-12002 GCA_027744215.1 Troglopedetes dispersus | reverse complement strand
CAATTCCAGATGTTTAAGTTTAAAGCACAATTTGCAAGGCAGTTTTCTCGAGATCCAAAAAGAAACCATTATGCCTTGGTGCAGATAAAATGATGAATGATTATAAACTACAGATAACGTACGCTAATGCTTACATGCTATATGCTCATGCGATTGGTTGTCATAAGTGTCATGGTTATGACTCATACCATTCATATATGAATCAGATTGCAGATTACCACACATATAAATATAAATCCGCATAATATACCGGTAATTTTACATGACAAAAGTTGTGACGATGAGTTTTATAATTGACGTGATATGACGCGGGTTAAAAATATCTGTCCTGCCGACAAGGGGAACGCTACGGTCATCATAAAAATATTTGCAGTTGGTGGCAGTGCAGTGTATGTCAGGCTATTTAATTGGATGAATGTGTAGATGCATAATATTGAGCAATGCCTTCCATGGGTTTCATCCCATCAAATATATAGCAACAATGTTATCAAATTATTTATTAGCAAACATTTGTTTGCATTGCGTTGTCCCTTTCTTGTTACATGGTAGAGGACTTTTTGTGTTTTCCTCATTGCATAAATTAACATTATTGCCAATTGCACTTGGCACGCCGCTTTTAACAAGTTTTATTTTGCACGCCGCTCTGCTGGATAATAATATAAAACAAGTGGGGGAGGCCACGATCTTCGATCATTAAAAAATAAAATTAACCAGCTCGCTCCACTCTGTGTTAGTGTAACAAACTTAAGTAGTACTTTAGCTATCGGTGTAAACCGTACCGCCGCGTAAGATGCGACATAAGATACCCATACGTGGCGGCATGGATCAGCTTGGATCCTTGCCGCAGCCTAAGAGTGCCGTCCCTTAAGATGTCGCTACGTAAGAATATCTTAGGTGGCGGCATGGAAGTTCTGGAGGTAGTTCTTTAGCTTAGGGTATTTTTTGATGTGTCGTAAAATGATGTGTTCTAAGAGTGATGTGCCTTCTGACGAAGAACGTTTTGGCGAATGTTTTTTTTAGCTTAGTTACGGAGAAATATTTACAGAAAATGGCAAATTCGTTTGGTAGTTCTTTAGCTTTGGGTATTTTTTTGATGTGTCGTAAAAAGATGTGCTCTAAGAGTGATGTGTCGTAAGATGATGTGTTCTAAGAGTGATGTGTCATAAAATGATGTGCTGTAAGGTAATGTGTCGTAAGGATGATGTGTTCTAAGAGTGATGTGCCTTAAGATGATGTGTTCTAAGAGACCCTTACGACACATCATCCTCCTGACGAGATTCCATGTGTCGTAAGGTGATGTGTCATAAGAATGATGTGTTGTAAGACGATGTGGCATAAGAATTACATGCGATGCGACAATCGTCAGCTTCATTAACTTACATAGACTTTTCCACATATCACGTTAGAGCACATCGTCTTTCAACACATCATTCTTCCGGTAGATTACCTTACGACACATCATGGAATCTCGGCTGAAGGATGATGTGTCCTAAGGGCCTCTTACAACACATCACCTTATGGCACATCACTCTTTCATTAGAACACATCATCCTTACGGCACATCATCACATCATGCTTACGACCAGGGTTCGTTATTTCAATTTTTTCGTTAGTTGAAATAAAATAACTAAATAATGGCTTTAAATTCAATTAATTGAAATAAGATAATGAAATAACCAGCCTATTCCAATTTCAATCTGCATTTACACAAAATTTGAATGTATCCTGTTTTCCGGCTAATTCACCTATAGTTTTTATTATTGAAAATCCCGAACCTTTCCTCGCCTGAGGTCAACAACATTGTGATGTCAGTTTCGCTTTTAATTTCGGCACTCTTTGGATATTTATTTTGAATTCATATTTCTGACTTTGGGTGAAATTAGCTCATCGTGGATTGTCAATTGGAATGCTCGAGTGAAATGTGTGTCACTACAACAGCACAGCAACCTGGATGGATGTGATGAGGTGGCGACGAGATTACTGGGAACGGCCAGGGTTCGTTATTTCAACTTTTTCGTTAGTTGAAATAAAATAACTAAATAATGGCTTTAAATTCAATTAATTGAAATAAGATAATGAAATAACCAGCCCCAAAAAATGAATTAATTGAATTAAAATTAATTGAAATAATGTATGAAATAATGAAATAATTCAACGTCTTGAAACATATTTCCATCAAGAATGCTGTTGGTTTTACATACTCTACGAAATTGACTAAGACACAAGGAAGATACTTGTGCCAAAATGTACAACCAAAATCACAAATAATACCACAAACGTCGTGAAAATTTGAAAAATATTAAGATCAGTAATATTATTACCCTCCAAATTCGAGACCAGTTATTTCAAAATAAAATAATGAAATAACCAGTTCGTTGAAATAATAAATAACAATTAATGTTTTTTCAATTTCATTAATTGAAATAAGTTAATTAATTAATTATTTCTTATTTCAAATAACGAAAATAAGATAAGTTGAAATAAGATAACGAACCCTGCCTGTAAAAAATATGCGAATTTTAATATTCCCTAAAGCTACAAGTTTTTGACAAAAAGTTGACAAAAAAATAGTAGTTACTGCTGACACAATCTGTTTTCCATTATAATAATTGGTGTGGAAAGGAGAGGAAGAGTCCCCATAAAAATGTTGTCCGGACACGCCTTTTGTGATCAGATAAAAAATCGCGCTTGTTAGATAACAAAATTTCTTCCCTATTAATTAAAGTCAGTATACATTTACTTGCATATTTCAATTTTTTCGTGTTTACATTCCCCGTTTTCCCGAAAAAAAAACATTTCTCCTAACATTCTTTTCTCACTGAGTGAGAAGCTCAAAAATACTTTGAACTCCTCTCCAGATATTATATTGAGTCGAACTTATCAACCGTACATAAATAAAAATCGCAAGGTTGATTCACGCGTCATAGTTGCACCAGTAATACCTTATGCAATGGTACGCACTTGAAAGCAGAATTTCCCAGCCTGACATGCTTGTTAGTAACCAACTCTCGACTTGTAAACTCCCGAAGGAACAAAACTTTCTGTCTCCATCCTCCAATATAAAAGCCACATACCAAATTGGAACTCGAGTGGAACAAAGACAATATTTTCTTTGAGCCAAGGAGAGAGATATACAAATACATAGATTTCCTACATAACATATTACTGCCAAAGTGGCAACTTTTGTGTGAGGCGTGAGCTCCTTTACCCCGCTTCCATCCTCTTCACATATTATAGCAAGTATGCTATGCTCCAAATACCAAAAGTCGCGTCGGTTTGTTACAAAATGTGAAGAATCTAGCATTAGCGAGCCAAAAACATAGCATAAAATACGCTTATTCAAGCACCAGCTCCGCATCACCGTGTTTCTTGTATGCTAACCTCAAGCAAAAAGTTGTAATATCGCATCCCCTGCGCTGGTACACATTGCTACTTGCAATTTTAGCAGAATTTGCGCATCAGCAGAAGAAGAAAGAAAGACGATCTTGCTCAGCTCCAACCCTCCTTCCTGTCCCCATTTAGTACCAGGAAATATACATTGAAGCGTTTTGCCCAGTATAATTTGTACAAAAACCCCGACACAAGCCTGTGTAGTGATTTTTTACAGGCACTATGCGTGCATCAACGAAGCTGTGCAAACATGCATAATACAAAATTTGTATTATGCATTTAATGCTCCTTGATTAGACTTTTTTCGCTCAGTGCATTAGCAATGGGAACTCGATCTCTCTTTCTCTTGCTGGAGTCTCTTACTGCCGCTCCCACTTCAACCTATCACACATCCCAGTTAAGATGTTCAGTCGGAGGAAGACGAGTGTCTAGAACAGAAACAGGTTGTCTCCGACTCATCTTTAAACAATCAGTTTCAAATTTTGTATTCACTGATTGAACCCTGTTCAAATTAATTGTTCTACTTGAAATTTTGCAATTCGCGCTACAATTTATGTTCGGAGGAAATTGTGTTTTTGCAAATTGTCATAAATAGCGCACGTGAAAAATATAAAATATTTAAATCATCGAAAACCTGGTAACAATTCCGTAAGTCTTACTAAATACTAAAATATTAATCCATACTTAAACCTATAGCTCTGACATGATGAAAACAAAATTAGCCAAAATGAAGAAGCATGAAAGAGAAATGTTCTCCGAGTTTGCATTTTTTTAACACTCAGTTCACGTGTAAATTTCATTCAAGAATCCACAAGTTATTTTGATTCCAATTTAATAAACCCGTTCTCCATATTTTTTAATATCGAATGTGAATATTCTGGAGCAGAGAGCAAACAAGTTTTAGTTCAGTTTACGTGACATTGCTTCAAGTGTCGAAGTTCCTCCCATTGAGCAACCTTGTCTATATAGAAGTTACAGTCAGTAAATAATTTAAAGATTGCTATGTTAATGATTTAATGTAAAAGCAGCACAAAGCTTTAGCATAGAAATTACAAGTTCAGTGTGGTTATTTCTTTTAAATAGAGCATCTGGGTCCCGATATTTTAATGGAAATTCCATTAAAATTCCACTGTGAAAGGGCAGCAGATCCACATTACATCCACAACTGACTTCCCTCAACACAGTTTTCATAGCTTTCAAGATTTAAAGGTAAGGTTCAAACTTCAAACTCTTTTGACTCATAGATAAGCATATTGCGACTTGTTGGAGATGAAATGATGAAAATTCCCGGAATAGGAATTAAATACATAGGATCTGGAAACTCTGAATCTCTTTTCCCACTAGCGGTAAACTTAAAGCTTGAGTAGAAAATAGAAAGCATAAGCAAATCACGAATTGTATATTTGTCTCGTGAATTTATTTCTTGCCAGAACAAAAAACAAATGCCACCACACTCACTTCTTTTCTGTACTATCGTGACCAATTCATACATGCGCATGCATATAATCCAGAGGGAGAAATCACAGTGTTTCAAATACGCCTTAATTGAATAGCAGATTTCCTATCGGAAAAACGAAGTAAGACTTAAAGCATGGCTTATGATGACTCATCTGACGGATGACGCATGTTCATTTTAAGCAAAAACTTTCCACTCCGTTCTTCGTGCATCCTCAACAAGCTGAAGATGTGTATGTAACGGGAGCTACTAGAAAAGGCGATTTTTGTTGCGAGGCTTTCTTTCTTAACCCAGCCTAGAGTACCTAGGAAAATACATTTGCAGCCTTTTTCTTCATTCTAGCATATTACGTCAGCCGCAAACGCATGATGCGCAAGCAGATATTGACATGCGAATGTTTGGGTAACTAAAAATGAGCCTCCTATTCGTGTTAGCTTTACTTCACTTCAGGTCAGCTCGCTCAGCATCGCAGAAAGCATAGAATCCAACAAGGGCGCAAGGTTGTTGTACCCGTAAAATCAAAGGAAGCATCTAGAATTGCAAAAAAATATATTTAATAATTTGCGATTAACTGGCTTCAAATTCTACTGTGATTGTGTAGTGCTCCAGTCAAGATTTTGAGATATTTAATGTTTTATTTTGGGTATTTTTGGTAAGTTTCAATTTTTTAATGTACCTATGTTGGTAAAAAAAATTACAGCTTCTGCAAACACGATCTGATTTCGTTTGTGGGAAAAGGAGAGGAAGAGTCTCCATAAAAAGTGATGTTTACTATTCTGAGTATATTTAAGGTTTGAAATTCCTCATGAACCGTTTACATTGCAACTGTATTTAGAATCCTTGCTATATGCAGTTGCTCTGAAAGTAGGCATGTAGGTAGTGTTGAATGCGCTCTCATAGCTCTGCTTGGTTTATCTTAAACTCTTTCTCTTGAACAGGAAAATTTGGAGCAAACTTTGTGAGAAACTCCTTCCCACCAGAAAAATTTCCGGCTACAATTCCCTATGTATTTTATCATCACATTTTTGTTTCTTGGTCGCTAAGTAGGTAAGTACTGAGCTTCTGCTGCGATCTGTTTTTTAGTCAGATAATTGTGTTCCAATAACGCCAATTTGTGATCACAGCTCAGCTCGATTGTGTATACAAATTAGATGCAAATGAGTCTTTGATTTCGTTTGGGCATTGTTCAATAACGTTGCCATGCTTTGCCTGATACTTGTCCGTGATTAACCAAATAGATTGACTTAACTTAGACTTATTTTTGCTCAGCTCAGAGTTATATTTACTTAACTTAGACATAGATTGATTTACCTTAGACTTAGCTTGACTTAACTAAGACTAAGGTTGATTTAACTTAGATTTAATGTTCCTTAACTCACAGTTATATGGACAAATTTGTCTTAAATACCTTTGGTATCTAACTCCTCTGTCAATGTAAGGCTCGGCAGATTTAGTTAATTTAGCTCTACATTAAGTCAGTTTAAACTGACTTACTTATTACTTAACCTTACTTATTCCTACTTTACCTTACTCATTTCAAGTCAACGTTTACTCAATTTAAGCCTCGGTTAAGCAACATTAGGTCTAAGCTAACTAAGTTTTAGTCTAAGCTAAATTTCAGTCTAAGTTACGTCAGGCTACGTCTAAGTTAAGTCAGGCTACGTCTAAGTTAAGTCAGGCTAAGTCTAAGTTAAGTCAGGCTAAGTCTAAGTTAAGTCAGGCTAAGTCTGAGTTAAGTCAAACTATTTGCTTAAGTGTAGATTGTAACATAAATGAAAGCCTACTATTTACAGCAACAAAAATGTGATGACCCCACATTCGGTAAATTTCAACACTGAAACCGTGTTTTCCCATTCCTTCAACGAGTAAACAACTTCACTCGTTCCCCCTTCCATTTCGTCGTTGTTGCCAATCACGGACAAGTATCAGGCAAAGCGCGGCAACGTTACTGAACAATGCTTAAACGAAATCAAAGACTCATTTGCATCTAATTTGCATACACAATCGAGCTGAGCTGTGGTTGTGATTTGTACTCGCACATATAATCGTTTTAAACTCTAAAAATACAAATTTCTAAAAATCCTAGCACACCCTTGGGTCCTCTGACATGGAAGTGAACAAGCAACAGCAAGTTTTCGGGCGGATTACTGGAATCACTTTCGCTGCGAAGGTAGGCACAATTTCATCCGGCAATTTTATTTGGAGAAACCCTGTCCCCATCCATCCCCATTGAAAATCTTCTCATACCTAAATCTACTTTAATTTAAAAATTCGAGCTTGATTATTTGTTGATATGCTAATCGGATTCCGTACCATCAGGTAAATTATTAATAAGTTATTAGACAAGTTACTTTAATCTAGCATGTAATTTTCACGACTAAATTGGACAGTTTAAAAAAGTAGTCAATGCTATGAACTGTCATATTTGCAAATTATTTTTTAAATCAGGAGTCCAGCATTCTTAAGTCTATCGGTGTAATATTGGTGTCGCGGGAGTGCTCAGCCAATCTAAAGTGTATCGATGAAAGCAAATCAATTATTCAGCATGTTAGTGGATTAGCTAAATAATTTTTATTTCGTGGAATGAGTTTGGTATCTACGTACTTTATGTATTTATTGAAACAGCTCGTAGTAATTTATGGAATTTAAATTAGAATTCGGTAAAATTTAAAACTTCTTCTTGAAATTGATAGTTGAACCTGGCAGGAAAATGTAGATCTATTAAAATACCTTCTGCATTTTAGGGTGAAAATGAAAATACCAATGTATGACATACACATTACAACCACAATTGTTGAGTTTTGAATTTTAACCGAAAATATAGCATTGTCAAAGCCAATTACAATGTACGTAATGGATAGTTGCAAATATCTGCAGGCTTCAAAATATGAGTTCATTGTTGTAAGAAGTAAAATTTTACACAGGTCATCCGTACTAATAGTATTGTGATGTCGCTTGTGATGTCAGCTTTTCTGCTTATCTAAATATTTTTTATTGTAGAAATAATCAAACAAACATATTCGAAACCTACTCCTGTATCTCCTTCTGCCTCCGGTTCATCTATGAAGATATGCGCACCATGCGCAGAGAATTTCTTCAAGTTTAAGTTCAGAAATGAGAATTTGACAAGCTTCGCACACCCGGACTTCGGTGTCGTCGTGGCGAGCTGCAGCAACTTCATTGCTTCCAGATTGCTGAAAGTCATGCATGAAAGTTGTGTCGAACTATTTTTATACTGGAATTTTTTTATGGTAATTAACAATAAAAACTTAATTAATACCTTTAAAGCTGGGAGGTCTCCATGATACTCCTCATCTGAATCAGATAATGTAACAACCTCCACTGGTCGCTTGTCCTTGTTGCGAAACACGCGCAGGCATACCACTTCTGGGTCGGAATCCTCAAAATAGGTAGAATTGGAATCGTCGTTACATTTCAGCTCCGGTACAGGGGGTGGAGATTTTTCAGATGATTCCTCCTCAAAACTCTGCGATTGTGGTACCCATACAAAAATTAGCAGTTTCTAGGCATTATTGAATGCATTAAGAACTTCTGACATTTTCTGGAGCACCTTTACAAATTGGTTGTGCCATTTTTCTAAATATGTAGTAAAACAATGAGTTGTGTTTGTTTTTGCTGAGAGAAGAATACTTTTTAGTCTCCTTTGGAACTCGACGAATTCTCTAATACTAAAACACTTCCATCTGTGTCCATGATTTTATTCCAAAGTATAATGAAAAAGGTGTTCTATTTACACTTCGACCAATTTTAAGTTAACAAGTATTGATGATGGTAAGAATGTTTGCTTCGCAAAATACAAAGTTTAATATTTGCTCTAACTTTTATTGATAGATTTTAATTTCTTGGAAACTGTTTATTTCATTCAACAGGCGTATTATAAAAAAATATTTTTTATAATACGCCTGTTGAAGCAGTCTTTACGCGGCGGCATCTTACGGGGCGGTACTCTTAGGCGGCGGCACAAAATCCAGACTGATCCATGCCGCCGCGTAAGGGTCTCTTATGCGGCGGCACCTTGCGCGGCCGGTACGGTTTACACCGATAGCTAAAGAACTACCTGAAGTGTGTTGAAAAGTAATGTAATTTTTCACACATGCGCTGACTGGCGCCTTAGTTTAATATTATCAACCTCTTGTCTAATAATTCAGTTGCCGCGCCATCGGTATCTAACCGGATAAAATCAGGTGTTGATGATGAAGGGGGGCGGTGATAATTCCGGTTTGCGACAGTTTCCAAGGGGATCCTGATGAGGCACACGGCAGCTTCTGAGCTGACTTCTACTTTTCGCACATCAGTTTTGTGCCCTTGTGCCGTGAGTTTAGTGCTACTCGCAGTAAGTTTCGCCTTTGAAATTGTATATCGGTGTTCCCGGGACCGAGTCTCAAAACATGTGTGGAGTAAGCCTTGCGGGATGAGAATAGTGATCTGTGGTTTTTCGTTGCTGTTTTGCTTGTATGTGCTCTAGGTTTGAGACTGGTGCTTCTTAGGGAAAATGTGAGCTGAACGCGGCCAATGATTGTGTGCTTTCTTTGTTTGTCTCTTCTTCATGAACCTTTAATCGAAAGAATGTTTCGTTTTGAAGCTATTTGTAGATGTTGCCTTTTGTTCGGCGTGTGTTAACTTAAAAACAAATCGGAGGATGAAACTTCCAAGAATGAAAGGAGATATGAAGATGTGTATTTTGTAATTGTAATTCTTAGATCATGTCATCAGCGATTTATTCTTTTACACAAGGTAGGGTTATATTTCACCGAGGGAAACAAATATTACAAGTAGTCACTGACACTTTGGTACTCATTCTCAACTTCCAGCATCTTTAATTCATCCTTCAATCTGTCACGGAGATTATCAGCGGAAAAAGACCCAACTCTGGTGCTTTTCTTATTAAGCGGTCCTGGAGTAAGAAAATGTAATTTTGATCTCATGAAGACGGTTCCTTGCCAATGTAAGCACGTTGAACTATGCAAAGATACTCTGTCATACTTCCAGTGATTCCTGAGTACACCCCATAGAAGGTTGGCAAATTGTTATCTAAAAAAAGACTGTGACAAAGTGTGACACGTCTCTGTCGTGAAATACAAAAGAAGCGGAAGGAAATTTAGCTGGACATACTTTAAAAAAGAAGGTGCTCTTGGGCTCTTGGACTGTTAGGAGCTTTTGTTTCTGTGGCACGGGCATATCTGGATGTTCTCCCGTTCCATCGATCAGCACATCCGAACATGAAACATGAAAATGTGAAACGGAAGGAGGTGTGCTCGAGACATGATAGGAAAATTCAATAAAAAATGTGGAAATGTCTTTTCAAAATAAAAGTAAGAGTCTTTGGGTGGTGACTTTCGAGGACAATGCGCTGGCGGTGGACTTGGTGGGTGGGCAGCACTAGGTCCAGGGTCGGGGCGCGGGAGTAGGCTGCTCCATTGTGTGATGATGACGATCCATTTCGGAACTGATTTCCCGCTCTGATTTTATGCTTATGGTTTTATTCCAAAGTATAATGGAAAAGGTGTTCCTTTACTTCGACCAATTTTAAGTTAACAAGTATTGAATATCTTAAGAATGCTTGCTTCGCAAAATACAACGTTTAATATTTGTTTTAACTTTTACTGATAAAAGGTAATTTCTTGGAAACTCTTTATTTCTCTCAACGGGCGTGTTTTTAAAATAACACCTGAATATAATCATTCATGAAAGTATCAAACTCATTAAAAATTATTTTAAGGATTTCCTGTATCCAGTGGGGACCACCATGGTCGTATTCCATAGTTAGCAAATATGATGATGAAAAATATTGTTTAAAATAACACCTTAATATAATCATTCATGCAAGTATCAAACTAACTCAAAATTAATTTAAGGCCCACCATGGTCGTATTCAAAGTAACTGGAGTTTCACCGGTTGTGGTGTTCGTTGTATCTCCGGGTTCTACACTGAAGGTCAGGCTGAGCACAATAAAGCTCATCGACCTGGTCGAAGTAGACTAGGTCATTGACCCCAAACATCGGTTCTTTGATGTCGTGCCAATAAGCTCGATACCTGCTGCGTTTGAATATATGATTTTTGTATGGTAAGGTTTAGTAAGCTAAGTACAATTTCTAGGTTTTCACAGTACCGTTGAAACAAACATTCTCGACTCAAACTGGTTACAAGTACTTTACTAACTGTGTTTTCCAAGTAGTGACGCTACAAACTACTGACAGGAGCACAGTATTCTTCTCCAATCTTCTTCTGGTCCCGGCCGCCGGGACCGTGTCATTGTGCGTGTTTTCGTTTCCATGGTCCCCAGCCATGAAGAGTGTTTTTAATTCGTTGTGGATCTTCAAGTCGGGGGTCTCCTCCCACTTTGTGAACTGTTCGGGGAAAACTGATGGAATCTCTTTGTAGGTTTTTTAAAACTACTTATTTGCAGACGTTCCTAAATAATGCATTTTTCTCTTTAGATATATTTGAGCCCCTATTAAAGGTTTAATGATTTGTGCTGACTGTTATGCAAGGTAGTGTATATGTCTTGCATTATCTCTGATACCTATTTCAAAAAAGGATGCTCAAAATGTCTAATGAGTCTATCGATTGCGTGGAAAGTAGGGGCGTGGACAGGGTTGTCTTGTTCGACAATGACATAGATATAGATGTAATTTTCCATAGATACCTTCACGTTTTATATGTGTTCAATCTTCGTATGTTTTAATGTGAGGAGGTGTTAAGAACCATCATTGCTTTAAAAGACAGCCCCAGATTAATTTAATACTTAAGTGCTACCTCATAAGCATAACCATGATTAGTGGGATCATAAGTGTAGTAATGCCCCCTAATGTGTTAATGTAAGCACACTGGGACCAGATTTATGTAATTCACCAAATAGGAGTATAGAATAAAGATTTGTTAAGATTACCACCACCAGACTCCAGTCCAGATAGCTATTCCCTATCGTTTTATGTAAAACGCTTATGGGCCTGACGCTCAGGAGTCCTAATTTTGATCAACTCCTTCTAAATTCTTACGATCGTGTCTCCGGACCGACGCTCAGGCTCATTGTTGATTCCAATTTGAAGTGTTTCCACTACCTCACAAGCAAGGTCGGCCTCCTCCGTTTTGGATATGTTGGTCAGGTGTCTCTTAGTCAACCTTAAATAAAAG
>JAHZNF010000434.1:0-13008 GCA_027744215.1 Troglopedetes dispersus | reverse complement strand
TAACATGAACACAATTGTGTTGAGGAGACAAAGGGCAAAGTTTCGGAAATGAAAGTTGCCAGATCGCAGTATTAGTTGGTTATCCTTGATTCCAAGTCAGCGATCCAACCAGCTTTCAATTCGACAGGAGAGTGGGACTCAACAAAAAAATTTTATCCCCGAGTCGCAAACTAACATTCAGGCGCATATTCCTACTTATACCTATGCTGTCTGTAATTAGATTATAGCCTTATCCCAACCACCGAAGCTGACACAGTCAGTAAATATTTGAAGGAAAGAAAACTAGAGCTACAAAATAACCAATTGCAAGAGATATGCTCGTTGGCAGTATGTTCCTGGATAGCACAATACGTTTCTTCCGTTTTTGTGCTTAACAATATAACAAAAAAATGTTCTTGAGAACAATGGAATATTACCCTTTTGATGGTAATGATTACGACTGTGCAAATGTGAAAATGGGAAGTTGATCCAAGGATAAATATGGAAAGATTTCGTGTGATATAATATGTTCCTTACTCTTAGTAAGTGCGCCCACCTCGTAATTTAAATATGATGCTTTTATGTGGTTCCTATTCTTCCTCTTCGCTCCTGCGTGATTGTGGCTCTAATAAACCTTAAGCCTGGCACAAGGACAGCATCACGCGCGGAGGAAAAAAAATCCTGAGTAATGTATGTGTGTGTACCATGAGCTAAATACATTTTCAAACGGTTCGGTCTTCTGAATCCTATTAAAATTGAAACTTTAATCTGACCCTGTTCCCCTTTGATGAGCTAATAATGCCGTTTCACGAGGCATGTTACGAAATTTTTGGAGGAGTCGTGAAGGTTGCTTCTTCAATACCAATATTATTGAAGCAACCAAAGGAGATAGAACTTTTCTCGCCACGTGCATCCCATCCACCTTGGTGGAAATCCGGAGAATCACTCAATTGGAAATGTTCTTGGTTAAAAAAATACTGGAAAAGTTTAGTCTGGCAACAAGTTTGCTGGTTATGGAATCCGAATACCAAGAGCGATCAAGTATCACATTCTCTGGAAAAAAAGTTTGTTGCTTTGTTTCGTGAAGTGGGATACATACTTTTGGCAGACGTTGCATATTTTTTTTCATTTAGTTTATACTCCTCTCGTAAAATTAGAACGATTATTGTTACGCAATAAAAATGAGATTGTATGCCAGAAGGGTCGTTTCTAACTTTCATTAAAAGCCTCATAATATTCTGGAAAAGCGCATACAATATTTTTTCCGGGAATCAAATTAAACCCCTCTCGAAATGAGGACACTTCCAGCAAGAATGTGTAGGAAAGAATTTTTGGAGAGGGAGATAGAACGATGTAAATTTACAATGTGGAATTTTTTAGCCGCCTTCCACAACGATGAACTCCACCTAACCTGACCATTTTTTTGGCTTCAAGCATTCTGCCCTACTTTTCCAATCTCATCAAGCAGTTTTTGCAAATGAAGTTGTAAACGAAGGAAGTAATAATTGGTAGGGAAAAAAGTGTCTTCATTTTTTTAATTGGATGCGCTCAAAAGAATTTTAGGGAAGAAGTGTGCCATATTTATCGTCACCGAAGAGCATATTTGGTCGGTGGTGGTGGAGTACGTCCTATTAAACGCATAATAAAAAACAAACACGTTTTAACGAAGTATTTATTGCGTTATTTTATAATGTTCCGTTATTTCATTTGTGTGCACAAGTAATATACAAGAAAAAAAATGGTAAAGTGGTTTTTTCCATCAAGTGGAAAATTGAGAATGGACTCATTTTTCCCTCTATCTCCCATGTAAAGTGGGAAAATAAATTTGGGTTAATTTGGCACGTAGAAAAGGGTATGGCAAGCGCACGTTCAAAAGTTACGACACGAGGAAGCGTGTGTGTGCCGTAAAATGCACATAGTCTGAATCAACACTCCCCGCGTCACCAATGTTTGAGCTGTTATGACAGAGATAAAAGGATTAAACAAAATGCTCAGGGAAATAGTTAGTTCGTTGCCAGACTCGGAAAAACTTTCCCATGCACAAGGAATGATTTACACAATTGTATCGCATAAATTTCATAACACCAATATCTCCTGATTATTAAACCTCCTTCCTGGATAACTTTTAATACGACCCAAAAAAAGTTTAGCCCGGGAATTACTTTTGGGTTTGTTTAATTCATTTAGTTTAATTTTTGTCATATGCTGTATTAAATCCTTCCTGGACTATGCTCACTCATTTATAAAAAATTGCACAATTTTTGGCGATTTCACATTTCCCGTGTTCAACAGAACATACATAGATTGTCCAGGATTATATTCTTACTTTCTGCGTCGTGCCAGCCACATTCCAAAAAAAAAGAAGTATCTACATAGTTCCAACACTTCAGGGTAAAATTTCATTCTTCACTTTTTGCTTACATTTGGAAAGCTGAATGCTCAAGGCTGACAATGTGCCACACGTACAGAAGCGATCAATTCTCGGCGAGTCTGCTCCTCTCTCTCTCTCTAAAAAAATGTGTAAACGTACACAAGAAGTAGATGAAAAGCAAACAGCTTGGGAAAAAAGCAACCAGTAGCCAGGTTGCTTGCTCGCCGAGATAAACGATTTGCTTGCATAGGAACAAAAGAGGACGACATTAAATCAATATACATGTGGAAAAATTGCCCCATTACGTATGCACATGTTGTCGTTGACAATGCGGGAAATGTTTATTATGAGCGTGTACTGGGCACACTCCCCATATCAAAATGGGGGACTTATCATTAACAAATAAAAAGAATTTATTAGTTTGGAAAATTGTTGACGCAATCGCTCGTAATCGTAAAAAAAACTCCTCGTTCCGCAAAATTCATGTTATTTAATTTTAAAAGACAAGGAGAAAAAACGTAACATGAGACATTTTTTTTGTGTGGGCATCATGTTAAGTACAACGGGACGGGCCATGCAAATTTAAATAAAAAAGTTTTATTTCCGTATTTACTAGGAGACTTTTTGTGTCCCCCTTTCTCTCACTCAATTGTGAAGCACCAAAACTCTTACCAGTTTCATTTGCTGCGTTAGTCACTCAAGTGCTTTAAACACACATAATAAAACCATTTTCAAGCTCTCTTCCTTTTTGCACTAGAGTAACTACGTACTGCTCAAGGCTGACAATGTGCCACACGTACAGAAGCGATCAATTCTCGGCGAGTCTGCTCCTCTCTCTCTCTCTAAAAAAATGTGTAAACGTACACAAGAAGTAGATGAAAAGCAAACAGCTTTAGTCACTCAAGTGCTTTAAACACACATAATAAAACCATTTTCAAGCTCTCTTCCTTTTTGCACTAGAGTAACTACGTACTTTTCACTTTCTCCACAGTAAACTCCATGTCGTTCTGGTAAGTAGTTACCCTTCTATTTTTCTATGTAAATCAGTTCATTACTTTGCCCGTCGACGTGGAGAAAGTAATTGGCTAAAATAAACTGAAATATCTCCACACAACTACTACCATCACGCCTGCTCCTCCACCTCGACGGTGCGCGTGCTTTGTAATACAATGCTGAATGTGAGATGGTAGCGGGTAGTAAATATTTTAACTATTTCCCCCTCCATTCTTCATGCCTCTTTCTTTGCTAGCCTTTGTAGCTAGGTTGATTCTAATTTCAGTAAAAAAAACTATACAAAAGTGTAGTCATCTCTGGAACGTTAAGTGTGTGGTGTGTATGTAAAAGCGAAAGTGTAATTTACTCCTACATATCTTCGGTTTAATATTTCTTGTGTTACGTACATCTCCTGACTGGAATATTAAACCTTATCACGGCCATTTGCATGGATCTCCCTTCATTTCAGAAATATTTATTTTGACTCCACCTTTTCAGTTTCTTTGCCCCAAATTTAACCCAATTTTGCTCTTTAAATGCCAAGTTAACTACGTATTAAAATAACTGAGTAGGCTCTCTCCTCGTCATAAAATTTGAAGAAGGAGGTACAGAGCTACTACCCCAATGAAAGAAATAATTGAGAGGATCCTGATAAATTTAAAAGCACTTGGAGTTGTCCCTAATAACTACACGATACTGCTCCACCGAGAGACGCAATAAATTAATACCCAGTTCAAACATACTTTAATGAGCACACGATCCGACCTCGGAGCACATGCAGCGAGCAGCATCTAAGAAGTTTTGCATCGGCTTCAAACCTCATTTTAACAACGTCGTATCTCGAAATTCACAGTAAATTTCTCCTCCTCAGTTCCTTATACTACTCTACCGTGTAATTAAAAAGTAAATTAGGAGTCAGTAGGAGTAAAATTCCTTTTTTTTGGAGGCTCATTCCTGGAATCTGCAAAATGCAGTGCTTCCGGCAAAGCAATTACTTCCTTACTTACTCCAATGGGATGTGTGTAAATTGTACCTTCAATCTTTACGTATTCACCTAGCATGTGAGAAACTGTGTATTTTTTGCCTCAGCTGTACCTGTTTTGCATAACATTTTCTCCTGTTCCTTGCCTTGAATCCATCTTTTCTAAAGAGAATGTATGTCAATGAAATTTCCATGGGGAATCAGGAACAAAAGGAAGTGATTTTTTGTGCTCGTTTTTTTGTATTCTTCCACTTTCCCTCGACTTCCTCCCTCATCCTGACCTTTTGCATAGGATTATGGAATAAAAATGGTAGATCAAGTGACGAAGAAGCGGTCTGAAGGGAGCCCTCCACATTGTGTGCCATCACTGAAGGCACATAATATAAATGACCTCGTCGTTAGTGCAAGACACGTAAGTAATTCTTAACAAAAGAAATACATCCACGATTTCACATTTTCGGGAGGAGATGTACACAAACACACATACACACATTCTCTAACCAAGATATATAGAAGCACTTCTGACGGCCCAGACAAGAAAAACCACAATGGTTTTGTTACGCGAATCACCACTTTTCCCCTACATTATTACTTTTTTTGCGCTGCTGCCTTTCGATTTCTCGGGTGGATGTGCCCTTCTCAGTTTTCCATGACTCCGAATAGACCCGTGCATTTCTATCCAATTTTATAATGGAATTCTGTGCGCAACATCAGCAGACCAGGTTTCATCCACATTGCATATCTCAGCAAACAAAATATATATGCATCGCGAACATTTTTTTCATGTCCCTTCTAAGAAAACAGAGACTACTTTCCTTAAGGTGGCCGTAGCGACCACCATTCTACTTTTTTCCTGAAATCCCAACCTGGGCCACAGTGCTTAATCCTTCGGTACACTTTAGTGGCCGCCTGTTATCCTTTTTTCTAATAAGTTTTCATCTCCATGTGAGGTTGCCATTGCTGATGTAGCCAAACTGTATGCTACTCAGCTATTCCCTGGCGACTTACTAGTTACATGCGTTTTTATGAGAATACAAAAAAACGAAATTTCTAACGAATGTATCTACATAACCTTCCCTATTTCCTCTTTCCAATCAAATATGTGTGTGCACAGATGTGTTTAACTGCTGCAATTTGCGGAGTAAGAGGTAACTTTTTTATGTTCTTTTTGGTATATCAAAGGCTCTCTCCTTTTTTTTTAAAAAAAAGAAAGAAGACAATAAAACTGGTTCAGCAGTCTGGACAATGATTGTAAATCTCGAGAATGGTTTCTCATGTTTACATCGTGTGGGAGAGGAAAAAAATAACTGTATAAAAATTCATGGCGGGTTCAAATCGTTTTACATAATGTTCCTACATTGGTAAAGAAAGTTTTAGTTAGTTTGCTTTTTTTAAAAACAACTTTAGCCTTGCACTAAGCGGTTCAATAATAATAAACGATCGCGATGATACAAAACCTTGGTAGTATTTCAACCTTTCGTGTTCTCCAAAGAACGGAGATTGTCCCTATTGTCGTGTTAAGGTTACTCAGAAAGGAAGTTACCTGGCAACCCCTCCAGCCCTGTCTACTTTTCTTTTTCTCACTCCCAGACACTGTTGTGCACAATACTGGAGGAAAAATAGTGAACATCTGATCTTGATAATGATATTATTATACCTTTTTCTTGGGTCGATTGCAAGAAAACCTTGCTGAGAACGTAAACTTTTTTAGACTCATCAAAAAAGTTACGTGCACACAAGTCCACGATAAAAAATCCTTTTTTTTCTCTCTCTCTTTTTTTTGTATTGTTCTGCATGACCAGCAAAATAAACAAGGCTCCATGCAATGCCATATTACACTGTTTGAGTAAGTTGACAAAGAAGAAAAAAAGAAGAAAGAAAATCTGGATCGAATCAGATCAAAGTTGAAGGATTCCCCAGGAGAGACCATTATTACATTGACTGAACACCGGACCAAATGGTCACACTGATGAAAAACGTACGCTACTGTGTTAGCTATTTTTTTCTTCATGACTTCAGAAAAAAGGGTTTTAGTTCTTTTCTCTCTCTGGTTTCCTATTATTCCCTATCATATCAAAAGAAGAGAAAAATATAAGAAGTGGAGTTGAGCTAATGCACTATAACACATGCTTTTCATTTAACCTTCCATGCAATTTCTCTTCCGTGCTTCTGGTCTTTAAAAAAGTTTTTTTAATACTTTCTTCTCCAAGTTTGTTGTTTGGCATTGGACTAACCAAGAAAAAAAATGACAGACATAAACACAATGCATTTGCACACAACAAGGAAAACGAAGTGCACTTATTTTATTTTTCGTTTTCGTGGTTAGCTGTACGCTTTATATCTCATTTTCGGCAGAGTCAGCAAGGTCACAACAATCATCATCAGCCTTCCCATCTTTATTTCTCGCCTAAAAATGCCTGTTTTCCTTCAACTTGGGAAAGCCAGAGAGACTCATTTTATCGTTGGCAAACACTCGACTCGTCTAATTTTTTTTTGGCTATTATACACCAAAACGGTTTCCAAAGAGAGTTGGAGAAGAGAAAACATCTTCCATTTTCCCATTCTCTGGAAAAAAAGTGAGTGATTGTAGTCTATCGGTGAAGTGTATACGAGTCCCGCTGCTTGATACAATATATTAGTTGTGTTGAAGAAACCTACATGCTTTTTTCTGCGAACAATGGGAAAAAATTACGTACATGTTATGGTTGTGCTCTTGTGCGCAGAAAAACACTGTGTAAAAGTAAGCATACCTGCCAATATTTTTTTTCAGTGTGAGCTGACGCCGACCTTACCTCCTTCGAGGAACTCCATTTAGACCCAATTCCGCTCAAATGTGCTTGTCATGTCGTTTCCTCTTCTCTATTTACTCTTTTCCGCCGTTTCATTTTTTCCCTTTCTTCCCATTCCTATCTTATTTTTTACTAAACGAACGACCATCAAGAAATTGGAGAGGAGTTGAGAAAATAAAACGAAGAATGAGAAGCGAGCAGAAAGAAAGTGACGATATTCAAACAGAAAAAAAGTCTATTGTCTTTGAACTGTAGATGATTCTCCTCCGTAAAAAACGGCGGAATGAGTGAGAGTGAACAAGAAATGAGGAAACAGAGGTGATGAAGATGCTGCTGATTATGAAGAATGAGAATTGTGATGTGTCACTTGTGCCAGCAAAAAAAACACACATCACAAGATTTTTGCTTCTGGCAAGTTTCGGTTGATTCCACAAGCACAAAATTTTTTAACGGTTTGGGAAAGAAGAAGACTCAATTGAGAAGGACTCCAAGAAGCGCCAAGTGCACCTACCTTTTATTTTAGTCTCTTAACCGGTTTTTATGCTTTACACTCCGGAAAAATCGCGTTCACTTCTCAGAACGTCTTTTCCACCTCCATGACGTTGAAGAATCCCATTATGTGTTTTGTGGGCAACCATGAGAAAAGTTGTGTGAATCAAAGGATATAAAATTACTGGTATATATAATCTAATATAGTAAACCTGGATTTTGAATGTTACTAATGCAGAAAGGAAGCAGTGCAGAAAATTGGGCTTGACTAGAAATGTAGAAAAAAAATATTGTCAAGATTGCATCCATAAAGTTTGGCTGAGTCAATGGCGAAGTGATTTCGTTCCGACGAGACTGAGAGCTAATATGCTTCGCTACCTATTTGTTTCACTAATGATGTGCCAGATTTGGGAGACTATTTTCATGTGTGAGGCATGCCTTTCATCTCGAATTTATGAGATGAGATGAAAATGGCTGGAGAGGAAGGATGGAAATTCAGAAGTATTGAATCAATTCAATCAGCGACATGAATAAAATATGAAGGTGTATACACGAAATTTTTTTCGAGTCCTCCGTCATATCGTCATAAATAAAAGTTGCCAACAATTACGATTTCCCTTTCGTACACATTTTATCCAATATTTTTTTTGGAGAACGCTCTAGTTTTCCTGACTTCGTAGCAAAGCAAAGCTGCTTTAGTTGGATATGCAAATCTGGTACAGATTTATGGGAGGATAATCACGTTAAATTTTCAGTGGAATGGCTGCATAATAAGCTGACGGGTTTTTCCCATTTTTTAATTAATTGCGTGGGCAGCAGTTGCACGGATTTGGCGTAATCACCAAAGAGAAAAAGCTTAAATGTCTTTGTCGGAAGGAAAAAAAAGTAATTTAATCTTGTGTAATAATCCGGAACATATGGCAAGGGGGAAAGTGTGATTATCCCTAATTACTGTGACTCTGCTAAAGCAAGCTGGGTCTGCTACAAGTGGTATGTGAAAAGTTTGCATTTACAAAGAGAAAGGAAACGAAAGAGGAATGTGTCCTTAGAAAAAAAATCTGATGATGTACGGTTACGTTATCCTTCGCAATTGAAACGTTTGGACCAATTTCATATTGAGAGAGAAGAAAAGGAGACAAGGATTTGAAATTCTAGACATGAATTTTCTTCTTATTTTTGTATCCCTCAAGTTCTCAGATGTGAAAAGTCAACATTAAAACTCTTGCCTTGCCACCTTTTGTTAGCTTTTCTTCTGGAGACATGTCACGAGAGATACATTTCCCTTTTTTAGAGAAAGTAGAGAAAGCATCCCAGAAAAAAAAGATATCCCGGCTGACGAAGGAAAAAAAAAGTCAGCAGGTCAGGTAGTTTGAGAAGAGGAGCCATTGTGTAGATTCTTTTTACTGCAATTTATTCCGTCGCAGATGCGAGGAATTGCATTACCTTGAGTTGTAAGTGTTCCATGGCGCATCATATATTACGCTTACGCACCAAAACTGCCAAGTGGAAAGCATGCATTGCTATTCAACGACAGGGAATCCTTCGGGGAAGAAAAGGAGGTGAAATAGGAAAACGACTCATATTTCCTCCTTTTTCCCCTTCTCATCCGCAAAGCGCAGGTAGCAAAAGGATCACATGCATAATGACACCTTTTTCTCTCATGGTCACGACAATACCTTCACTTGAGGCGAGCGCAGCATGAGAACCTATTTTTTCGTGGAGGGAATGCATGTCAAGTGAAGGTGGAAAAAAGGCTGGAGTAGCTACTCCTCCATTTTTTTCCCAATTCTTTCAAGTATGCTCGTTCACGCGAAAAAATATGCAAACTAACAAAATAGCCAGTTTAAAAATATATATACGTTACATGATACTTTCAACTTGAGGATGAGTATATTGAAGCTGTATTTCACCGAAGCACGAAAAAAATCTTTTTTTTTGCGAGTAAACTGATACTCGATCTTGGCAAAATGCCTACTCGGATAGCACGGTAGGTGTCACACAAAATATTGATTTGCTATTCATAATATTCAATCCTCTCCCTAATTCCCTTTTTCCCAATTTCAATGAGGAGCCATTTAAATTTCCGAATGGCATTCATTCCCGTCCTCTCTTTCTCTCTCACTCGCTCCGCACATAAGTAAGTATAAAAAAGTTTTTCACTCTGATCTCTGCCGAGAGAATACAAGAAAATTATAGTATTCATTTGAAAGTTTTTTAGAGGCTCATTATATGCATATCATTAGGGAAGCACTTGCTCAAAGCAGCTTATGTCGATACCCGAACCTGCATTCATTTCCATTCACCAAGAAAAGATAGGGGAAGTTAACTTTTTTGTTGAACATCCCTTATCTCAGTACATACATTTTATGGTCGGGGCTGCAACGAAAAAAAAGGAAGAAAAAAGTTTTCACGATGATAGCATTAATTTTCATTGAGTTCATAATATTGTCGTGGAGACTGGAGTGCTGGAAGGCGTAGAATCCAGTTCTGGAGGTGGCGATGGTCCTCCATATCGACAGACTGTCTCAGTCTCCTTTTTTATCGTTTCATGATATCATCCACTTGTAAGGCTGTTCGCCCTTGCAATATCACTTGGTTCTCTGCGGAGAGAGCTTTCCACTATGAAGCGGGATAATGCATGAAAATCGTTCGTAACCTTGACACAAAACTAATTTCCACACTCATGAAAGTAAGATGTTGAAGGGGAATGCTTATACGAACTTGCAGTTTTTTGTTGGACATTTTTCTCTGTTCAGTGTTTGCTACAAAACAAATTCGAAGTGAAGTGCGCTCCCATTTAGGGAGCAAAAAAGTTTAGCTTTTCACGAATCATTCAACAAGCAAACCTTATTATGAATATTACAGAAGCCACGATTTTGACGCCGATCAGATTCTAAGTTGTGATAAGTGCAACAGTAAAAGGGAAAACTATCTCATATTTTTTGCAATGTAAAGAACACGTTTTTTAGACATGACATGCACCACGAACTAAACACGTTGATAATGGCACAAGTGCAGATTTTCTCATAAAATCGCGGGGTAATTATGCACCACTTTTGCCATTTATGAAATGACGATAAGGTAAGCATACATAAATATGATCACGGAATAATGTATAAAAGAGGATGTGGTGGGAGTAAGTTCATAAAATATTAATGTCCATTTGTAAAGTGTTAATAATTACCTAGTGAAAATGGGCACAACATATATGCGCATTAAATAATGTACACATACAAATCTGTATTATCACTAGGATGACACGTGTGACCTATTGTCGGCCACATTTTCCGTAGGAGGTGGGCATTGTGGAAAGACAAGAGGCAGGCTTGAACCAGTTAATATTAATAATTTCGGTTATGGCGAGTGCATTTATTGAAGCACTCGTTAGGCGAAGGCTCACCAACTACAATACAAACAGAATTTCCAGACCATTGTGAAAAGCAGCCATCTCTTTGGACGCATAATCATTCCAAAATTGCTTGCGATGAACTGAGATAATCCATCTGCGAAAGTGAGTCAAGCAGTTTGCCCTATTTGATTAGGCACGAGGCTATCTGACACTTGGAAAGGTCTGGCGGTCAACAAAGCAGATGACACCGTAATTATTTTGACTCTTGCCAATCAGCAGAAGAATATAGCACATGACACGTGTGAGTACTGATAATGTTTTCTAATATTGGTAGCAGTTGTGGCAAAGTATCGAGACACGTACATTACATCAGTGATAAGCACTCATTATAATATCCTTTTCTTTTCACAGGTCGCCATTTCAACTTTGTCCCATCAGAAAGTAAGTGTTTTTCTGAGCCTCCACATGCTGCCCTGAAAAAATTACTTGACTTTGTTGCACACAAACAAAATAATTATGTACTAGATATGCATGAGTACTACTGAATTTGATTCTATAGGGACACTGAATCATGCACTGCCATGTTGGCTGGCAATAATCTTATTTTCCATACACCACATCTCATAACAATGGATCCCGACTTTTAATCATCGTCATTATCCTGATTAGACGACACTGATGAAAATTTCGCGATGATACTCGCTGTCGTTTGCAGGGGCACATAGGTCAAAACCAGAGAGGGAGAGAGTGGAATTATTATGAAGTAATAACGAGCGGAAAGGACAAGTTACAAGTCATTATCGTAAGTGACACACAGAGAAAAAAATACAGCATTTTTTTGTCAATGACGAGCTGTCTGTTTGTTCCTTGACTTTTCGCTCCGTGTGTGTATATGTATATATGGTTATGTGTGGGTGCATTAAGTAGCACACACACAATCTACTATTTATGTACGTCTGCTTCCACCACCGATCCTCCAACCAACCGACTAATTTCATTTTCCCCAGAGGAGAAAAAAATATGAAGTTCTCAATACGAGGTCGATAACGATGACAGAAAAATGCCTCCAATTTTTTGTTGTTGTTCGTGCATACTTGTCTCCTCGATGTCGTGAGGTTGTGCCACCTCATTTCACTGCATAGTTCAATGCCGTCGTTGGCAGTGATGGTAAACGAGATGCACGTCTATTTGCTAAGTATCAGTGTGTAAACATACTCATATATTATATTCTAGATAGATATTATCGATTATTGTCACCGCGTCGTCCTCGTAGATAAGTAGTGCACACTTTTCCTACCAAAAAATACGTACATTTCCCCAAATGATGACCGTAATGATTGTTATTATTGTGCACAAGTCGGAGAAAAAATATAGTTCACTCGTCCATGTTGTGAAAGTATGGAGAAAGAGAGTAGATGAGTGCCCAACTTTTTTTTTTCTTCTTCCCCGTTATCGTCAATTTTCATCAGATAAATAGGTGGACAAAACAAAGTCGTCTTGCGAAACTACATACCTACATGGTAGATAGGACGGAACATGAAAATATAAAATTCTTGACATTCCAGCCTTCCGCGGCATTTCACCTTTAGGTTAGATAATAACAATAATAATAATAATATCACTGGATTTTTCCCCGTTTTTGAAGTCTTCCTTTGAAGTTGCCCTCTACTACTCGGTTCACGTAATGTACACACATAATGCATGCAAAAAAAATATCGGCAGACCTCTGAGCTCATTGGTGCTGTTGTTAGGAAGATGAAATGCGGGTAAGTAGACGTTGCAGCAATAATTGGAAGTTTTTTTCTTCAAGAATTTCACCAAAAGCCCTCTCCGATCACTAATGTGGTTTGACATGTGATTTTTACACGATCAAGGCAAAAAAAAATGTTTCCAGTGACCCTGGAAAGAAGAACTAGTTTTCTGCTTCGCTATGATTATTGATGCTGTTGAAAACTCGAAGGTATTTTTCGGTTTCTTCAAGTGGAAAGGAATTATTCGGGAATGTGAAAACCACAATTTATTTTTGATGGTGGAAAATATACATATAAATTTTGTT
>JAHZNF010000433.1:0-18451 GCA_027744215.1 Troglopedetes dispersus | reverse complement strand
GCACACATTTTCAAGTCGTATATATTACATGTAATGTGGAGAATCTCCCAATAAATTTTCCTAATATATATGAAGAAGTTGGATTGGAAGCTGAAACGCTTGGAGTGCGCAGTGATACGTGCCAAAATATCGGAATGAAATCATGAACCATGACACAATGGGAGGAGAGCTTTTATTTTCTGTGACAATAACTATCATTTGCAGAGTAAAAAAAGTTTGAAATTTCCTCTCTCGCCTTCTAACTTTTTATTTTCACAGTGGGAGTAAGGACGACTCCGACGATTTCCGAAAAAAAAGCTCTCCATCTTCAACTCCATGGGAAGTGTGTGCCTGCTGTGAAGCTGCAAAAGTATCCAACTGAAAGGTTTCAAATGAGTCAGCCTGGAAATTTGAATGATGCAGTCTGTAACGTGTGGAAGCCCATATAAGAGAAAAAAAAAATTTTAGTGTGTCACATTTCGTTAGAAATTGTTTTTCTACCTTTCCGAACGTATTCTGTGTGTACTCAGGAAACCAAGAAAACAATATTCTCCGCAACGAGAAAAATAAGTTATTCGCCAGGCGACATGGAGAATGAAAAGTATTGCAAAAGTTCTTTTATTTCTCACTCAAACTTTTCCACACATTTTTTCTGCTAACGTGTCGTGTCATTTTTCAAAAAAAGATTTTCCTTGTCAGTCTGCTACAATACACGAGCTAAAATTGAGGGATGTGTGGGGTGCGCCTCGCGAAGGACCAATATTGCAATATAATGGGAGTATATAATGCATTTATGTGCTGCTTTCTCCCAAGTGGTTTTCCAACCAAAAAGCAATATCGGATGACTCAGATACCACAATAAATCTTGAGTATTCAATAAGCAAGAGGAAAACATGGACCATGGATTGGGAAGAAAGAAAACAGCTTACTCTCCTCGTGGAAGCACATTTATTTGTGAATTCATAAGGCATACTATGGGGAATGAACCGTTCCGTAGGATGAATACATTTGTTGTTCAAGAGGGTTTATTTATGTGTACATCACGTATGTACTTCTTCTTCTTCTTCTCTCAATTCACTGCTTTCACCAGAACAATTGCCTGGTATGCCTTAACATCGAAGATGACGAGGAATGTTAAGTTCTTTTGGTTGGAGTCAGATAAAAGCATTATTTCGGAGGAGAGCTTCCAGCCATAACTATCAAAGGATATAGCTGCATTACCAAGACCGTTGCAAATATGATTATATATTAACTTATCGTCGGAAAGGGGGAATAGCTAACATTACCAGAATCCTATGGTGGATGGAAGATGAAGCTGCATGAGTACTATTTTCTGCTGGGCTGTACATACATATGTACATATATTTTTTTGCAAAAGTAGTCATCTTCAATTGTAGCAGTATTTGCCTTCTAGGATATTTTCACAACCAATAAAGAATCAATGTTGGAAGTAACTTTTCCTATGGATTTAATTTATCATTATAAATGCCTTTTTGTGGCCAAGCTAGTCATAAAAGATTACTGCCAGACTTCCATTTTCGAATTATAAATTAAATTGTAACATCCTCTCAATCCTGCCAGTTTCATCAACTTTATTGCTCAATTTTAGGATACCTCCAAACGTAAGGACTTATTTATATACGTACCAAGATGCCAGACAAGATTAATAATCAGTCAACTGCCCCTGTGCATACAAAAATCATTAGCATTTACCATAATAGTATTTTCATTTAATTCGGCTGCAGAGTAATGAAAATTACAGACATGAGAAGGGCAAGAAAACTCGAAATTTTCAATTCTCCCACCAAAACTGCAGTGGAGGGAATGCAAGGAAGAAGAAGTTTTGAGTAGTAGATCTCTATAATTTAAAGCGTCTAATACCGTTGACTTGATAAGGCAATTGGAACTGGGAGACAGCAAAGTTAGTAGCACATGAAGGAACTTACGTAGAGAAACGGTGTTGCACACGCAAACACATTTTTGTAGCGGGGAAAAACTTGAACAAGTGAGGAATGTGCAAAAAATGCTGCGGTGTTTCACTCACAATCAGTCGTGTGTGACTTTCACCAGGTTGGATTCGTGGAGCCCATGAAACTTTCTGTCATTCATCCCCATTACTTGCGAGTGGATATGTACATAAAAAGGATGTGTCTATTTGGGGAGAAGAGAAAATGTTCGCAAAATATAAGAAAGAGATGAAGGAATAAGGTGTTCACAGTCTAAAATAGTCATCCTTGAATACGGACTAGGTTTCTCTTCTCATTTTTCTCTCATATTCACATGGACTTCCCTTTCTGCTCCATAATATTTTCTCCAAGAGCGATATTTTTTTGCATCCGCACGAGCCGCATGAAATTCCAAGTTATAAAGTGTGCATGACAAAAAGGAATACAACGTCAAGTACACACATATTTATTATCTGATTCATGTTCATATGGAGGCGCCACGCTTATGTACATACATTTTTTTCTTTTTGCATTTAGTCACAACCAGCAGCAGCACTCGCACATAAAGCATAATAATACCAAATAAGATTTATAAAAGGAACTGGCTGAATGAAAGGACAAACTAAGATTTTTTTCCTTCACCAGCAGCAGCAGAAAATAAAACTATATATTCAGTGGAAATGATGTTGATATGCGTACATTGTATTTTCGACCTTTTCAAGGAATGAATGCGAAAGTAGTAATAATACAAAGTATTGTATGTGTGCAGGACGGAATGAAGTGCTTTTGGCAAAGTTTGCTCTTTTTGATCTGCTCGCAAGGCTTCTTTTGCATCGTCGTTCCTCCTTTTTCCTTAACTCCTCCGACGAAGGAAAAAAAATGAAACGAATGAATGAATACAAGGAGTTTAGTTGTAGTAGTTTTCCAAAAAAAAATGAGACTGCTGCTGAGAAAGTATAAAAAAAGTTGCGAGTGAGTACCATTACATGCACCGTTTACTTACTCACAAATCTATAAAAAATAGTTCATTCATTCCACTAATAACGCGAGCGAGCAGACAAATGAAAAGCATGGTGCCGATGGCTAACTATACAGTGCACATAAAGACATCGCCAAAGACGCTCTAATCTATTAAATAAAATTCAAGGACGGACATATTTTTGCTGTTCATTGGTTTACCACTGCCTTCCCCGTTCTCGAAAAATACTATACTTCTTCCGCTACTGCACCAACTTTTTTTCATGGGTTTATATGTAACTAAATGCGAAGAAGTCAGGCAAAAAATATTTCACAGAGGAAGTTGTCATTTACATGGCTCTCTGGTAGTGCAGCACTATTAATGCATATTATCCTGATGGCAAATTACAAGATAGTTTCAGCTTTGATTATGGTATAATTTTGAGAAAATAATGAAAAAAATGCGCATCGGCCTCAAATTTATTTGATTGAAAATATATACAAGTAGAAGATTCGGCGAAATGAAGTCACAAAGCTGGTAAGCAAAAAAACTGTTTAGTGAATTTGGGAAAGCATACGGGAAACAACTCACTCCACGGCATCCTTTTTTTTATTATGTCTTTTCTACACGCAAATCCAAAGCACAGTAGATTGCCAAGCACGTATAAAGTGTTTCACCGTATCTATGTACTCTTCATTCACGGACTACCTTACATTGTTCATACATGTTATTAACCAAAGTCAAATATGTTCCAGGATTCATTTCGTAGTCTACCCGCAAAAACGTTTTTGTATCAAGCATTTTTCCATGTTTCATAACTGACAACTCAAAATGAATTGAATATGCTTCCTAGATACCAGTAATTAATGTACTCTGGATATCACCATAAATTTCCTGTGTTTCGATATACATCGGCGTGCTTCCTTGAAGTCTTGATGGTTGAGGAGGAAAAGATGCTGCTAATCTAATTTGCGAGATCTATCATGTATCAACAAGATAAAAGTGCATTACTCTTCATAAAGACCGCAGACCGAAAAGCAGAGAAAAGAATTTTTTATTTGACCAATCCTATGCTTATGTTATTTTGGTAAACTTGGAGTAGTTAAATCTTGCTTCAATATTGGAAGACGTCATAAGAATGGTAAAAAATATATGGAAACTTCTTGTGAAATGAATTGGGACAGCTTTGAAAAATTCGTTTCAGGTTTTTTTGTTGCTGTACTACAAGTCTGCTCGCGTGTCCAACAATAATCCGCATTGATAGTAAGCAGCTGATGTGCTGGAACCTCCCAAACTGGAAATTAAATACGGTCAATTGATCGCACGAACTCAAACACTTAGACTTGAGCGTAGACTTGTGTGCAGCACTGTGCAGAGAAATTCAAAGTATGAATTTAATAAACATAATGGCCTGTAATCGTTCCTTCCTACGCAAATAAAAATAATATTGATCTGCATTTTTTTGAACAAACTCTTGAGCAAACAAAAATTCCTTTTATACCCCCAATGACCCTTTTCATGACGATAAAGAATAAAAAAGCATTTGAATCATTCCTTAGAAGTCTAACTGTATGTTTTGTCGCAGTACGACATAGGTTATGCTGTGCTCAGATGGTAGAACTGTGTATTACATATTTATGGACGATATTTCAGAAGAGAAAAAATAACTTCATACATGTCAGAGGAAAAAAAGTCTGTCCGAAGTCATAAGAGAAAATCGTTGTACAATGGAGCGTAGGAGCCTACACGGATCGATATATTCGATGCTTTTCTGTCAGTAGTGCTCCCCCTTAGTCTTCTTTGTACTTAGAACATTTTTATTTGGCCGCCTCGCAAGTCATTTTGGCCAATCCGTAATATGCAATAATATGGATGATATTCTTCC
Organism: Troglopedetes dispersus; assembly: GCA_027744215.1. NCBI lineage: Eukaryota > Metazoa > Arthropoda > Collembola > Entomobryomorpha > Paronellidae > Troglopedetes > Troglopedetes dispersus. Next base: position 13,683 of record JAHZNF010000433.1, on the reverse strand, counting down.
CTTTTTTCCCTTTCTCTCTTCTTCCTTTTATGTTGTTCAAATTGAACACTCTGTTGCCAAAGCTTCTTCGTGGCAAAAAAAATATCCCACCAACGACGTAACGTAATGTGGCACAGAACTTTTCAAACAAAGACAGCAGAACAGGAATAGTTTTGCAAGAAATAACTTCCAAGCTGTAACTCTCAAAATGCCCCTTATATTTTCTCCTACCAACCATGTGGCCTGCTCACTACAGATACATACCTATGTTCACTGAATGGAGCATGTACACTCCCACATTCACTTTCCTCTCCAGTTGTTCCGCGGAGAATGTTCGGCTTTTTTCTGTGATTATTAGGACGGTCATTTTCCCAAAAGGTATATAAAAAATACAAAATAAATATATCAAAGAGAAGCAGCATGTAAGCCTTCAGCTTTCTCTGCTATTTTGCGGTGAGTATAGTTCCACGTACATAGGTGCAGCAGAGAAAACACAAGTCTGTCCGTTTATTGTGCTTGTTAGCAGATTTCAGCTTTTTTTGTTTGCGGTTTTGAAAATGCGAAAACAATACACAGAGATAATATGTAAAAATAGGGCATCACTCGAAAATATTGATGCTTGAAGTAAACAAGGAGGATTTAGTTTACAAAGCTAGTGAGTAATCGAAACCAGACTCGCTTAGGAAAGGCTCTGATCAGACCTCTCTTTTCTGATGTGGTGTTTGAATTGAAAAGCGAGATCTTTGCGTGCAATGGATCGTTATTAGCATGATATGATATATTTGAAACCTTCTACACATTTCAGGATGTGTCTACGGTGGAACATTTAATGGAATTTTTATTTCTTTTCCTACTACTAACATGGATAATGCCGGATTGGATGGGAAATTCTCGTTGTTGTACTGTGATTTCTTATGTACCTTCGCTTGCCAACTCAGATGGTGCTTCTGTCTAGTACTTATCTGTGTTTTTGGATGGAGGACTGTGAGCTGAAAGTGTGCTCGTGGAGACTGTCTGCTCTGATGAGAAATATAACTTTGTTTATCAAACAATCTCTTTTCTCATACTTTCTCTTTGGATTCATCATCAGCAGGGTAGTCAGTAATACGAGAGCTACAAAGAACTGACAAACGTCAAATATGCAGTGGGACTTTTAACAGCTCGAATAAACGTTTAATGCATTCTTTTGGTAGAAGAAACTGATAATGAACATTTTTCATGTCTCCATGCTTTCTCTTCGAACTGAAGCACCTTTTTGAGTGTAGATAGAACCTTCTACCAAACCAAGCAGCAACACAAACACACACCCAAGAACGAGCATCAAATGAGCAACTTATTTTTTTTCTCTCTCTCTCTCTCTCGACGTGAAAAGAGTAGCACCTTCTTGTGTTGCCGTATATTAGTCTACCGCGATTTTTGCGGTGTTGTGGCAATGATCAGGACGATGTTGATGGTGTCAGGTTGGACGGAAACAAGTAATGTTAAATGCAATACACAATTTTGGAAGCAAAATCGATCCCATTCTTTGTGTACAGTAATATGTAGCTACAACGAGATAACCTACCTCTTTGACGGAGAAAAACGTTACATATATCATCGCTTTTCTTGCTCAGGCTGACATTACACGAGCATTATTATGATAGTTCTCTGCTCTTACCAGAGCAGCACAGCTTTATCTCAGAACATAATCTACACGAATTTTTTTTGTTGGAATTCAGACAAGTTACTAGCGTATTTTGATGAGTTGTTTGCTATATATCACTCTTTGTTTCCTTCACATTGTACATGGCGCTGGGAAATTCCGCTGGAGTGAATCATAAATGTAGGCGGACAAAAAAGGGGGAGAGCGGAGGAACATAATTTTGCAACTATTATTGACACTTGGATCCTCCTTCACGTGGCCTGTGGGTCATTTCCTAACTCATTTTCTGTGTATCTCTGCATATCGAATTATGAGCAAGTTGTGCTGCTACATTTTTCCTAAAACATAATAATTCAAAATTTTTAGTGCTGCTCAGGGAAAACATAATAATAACGTCCTTTCTTCGACTAAAAAAGCAATTTGGTGGTTAGAAAACAACTTTATTTCTTTAAATAAATTCTTTGTCTTTCAACCCGAAACTGGCTAAAAAATTTCCATGTGTTCCATGGGATTCTATATGCATAGATGTTATAAGTTTATGTATAGATCCACAGACATGTTTTGTTTCTATGATATTTATCTACGTATCCTGCTGGAAATATTGATTTCCTTTTAATTCTTAACATACCCTTGTACACATTCTTACCATGGTCGGTAATAAAATGTGCAACCAGAGTCAGTTATTTGAAATCCTGGGCAGAACGGTTACAGGGTGGCACACACTTTCACGACGTCTGTCTTCTGTCAACTGATGCATAAAGGTAAAATGCTCGCACTCGGTTACTTTCTCCAATGTTTCTTAAAGGTGGTTGTAAAAAGCAAGTGTTTTGTCCTTTCCTTCTCATCCTTTTTTCTCCTCCTCTCTTCCACTTTCAATTGGAAAATGCCCACGAGACCAATCTGTTTCCTTGATGGTCTCCACATTACCCAGTGCTTAAAGTTGGAAGCCCGATCCTCTCCACTCAACTCCTCATACTTTGGCTTCGTACGTGGTAAGCAACCTATTATAAAATAATATGCATGCTTCGCTTATGTTTCCTTTTTTTTCCTGGCTCTCCCACATCCCAGACAGCATCATCATAATGCAAACTAATACGTGATCCCAAACAAGTCCTCGGCATATCCGTGCACACACACACACACAAAGATAAATTCGTTATGGCGACAGACAGTGACTGGAAGCCTTTTTGCAAGCAGTTGGAAGCTTCAGCAAGTTTGTCAGAGCTTGCAGAATGTTGATAATGACGGTGCCACCTTGTTATACTTGCCAGTTGACAACTGACGTATTATTCCTCCTTCCTCCACACAACCATCAGCCAGGAAACGCAATCTTCTCAAGGAAGCTACTCCTCTATTAAGCATACAAGATGGGAAGGCTGGTATAACAATGAACCTATTATAGCAACGGTGTAATCATATCCGACGTAATAATATGTACAAAAAGCCATGGATTTTATATGCCTACTTAACCACTCCTAAGGTCATACTACATAGGTAATACATATATACTCATCCAAAAGACAAATAACAATAATAATAATGATAGTTTTGTCTAGCCCACACTGATATTTTCTTCGGGAGCAGGAGAGTTGTGCAAACCTGCCTCCTTTCCCCGAATGCAATCACGCGCTCAACGAAGGAACAGGGGAAGATAATGAATGTTTCGAACAGAAGAGCTAGTGCCGCCGCTCTGCCATTTTTTTCTCTGTTGTTGTGTGTGTGTCGTTAGAGAGTGATGATGTCTGTGTGTGTGTGTGAGGAGAACGTTACCTGAAACTTTTTTTTTCCACATCAACAAGATGACGACGACAGGGAACACCAAACTTTATAAACAACAGCAGATGTATTAGCTTTTAACATGGGAAGCATATCATTATAAAGGACGAGAAAGTTATTACTTTTAGAGCATATAAGTTAAGTAATGCATTTCATAATTCTGGAGATTTCCGTCAGTTGCCGCTTTATACACCTATTCTATTCCTTTCTTATATTTTAATACTGTCGTCAACGTTTTTTTTACCCTTTCTTGCCCTTTCGATGTGATTCCAAAGTGGGAAATGAAAATATGAAACGCAAAATGAAAATTGTATTCCGACACGGTTGAACATGAGCCAAAGTCATACTTAACATTGATTTTTGTTTGCGAAGGCAAGCATGTCGTGAGGATGTGTCCACACAGAGCAGTAAATTGTGCAAGACTTTGTCACAATATTCTAATACACTTGGTTGTTTGGTTTACTTCTTGCAGAGATATTTTTTCTTCAGAACAACAACGACAACAATTTTGGGCGGAGAAGTATGTATGTCTTCAAACTAAACAATAAAAAAAGTTCTATTATGTGAAGAAGGACGTGCTTATTCGCGTAATATCTGATTTCACCAGAGCTCATTCAGAGTGTCCTTCTTGTACGCAATACCAACCGAGGAAAGCATATGCACATTAGATAACAATGTTTTTAATACCTTGGAGCGTATAAATATAAATGTTTGCCTAACGGGCGAATAATGATGTCTTTTTTTCTTATTTTATCACATTTTGTCTTGTCGCATCATGACCTCATCATTATGAATCATTCTCCTTGCATGAGACTCCTGCATGATGATGACAAAAAGAAAACATGCTGAAAAGAAAGCACAGTGGCGGGCTGCTACATGGTTGTTGCTCTTGTATTAAATTTCCTCAATTAGTGTGTGAGAAAAGCCAGAGTAATTTGTACTATATTTTTTTGTCCAATGAATATATTACATGGCATTTGTCACCGTTGCTCACATTAAAAACACGCTTTTACCCACTCTTCTCAGTAATGACACCATTAACTGCACGAAGGTTGTGCTGACTCGGGTTTTCTCCAAATGAAAGTGCACACGTTCAGCGCCACGTTGTCACCCGATACCCCTCCCGTAAAAGGATACGTGTTTGTGTAGGACTGCATCACTCTTTTCTACTGTTTGAAGTTTGTCTACCTCGCGTTAAATGATTGCTCAAATGACTTCTTCTATAGCTTTAACGGCGGTATAAGTAGCTTCATGGCCACTGTACCAAGCAAAAAAAAATCCGTACAACATTATCGCTGGCGAAGCTAAAGGCGACAAAATCTTGACGTTGGGTCAAATTACGTTGATCAGAACGAAACAAGTTAATCCTGAATTCAGGTGACAAGGCCATAGCGTTTTCGATTAACGTGTCAGCAGACTGAGTGGCAGGAGCCCTGCCACTTGAAAATAACGGACAATGCGTGCTTGGTGTATATATGTAGTACTACTGGAAAATGATGGCAGGAAATTTCCACTACTCAAAGTCCACCACACTCACCACAAAACGGATGTGAGTTGTACTTGAATTTACTGGGGTTCTATGAGGTGGTAGGGTCTTCTCTAAAGCGTCTACTATTTCCTGCTTTCTAGGATGGATGTGTGATATGACTTGAGGATGAACTAGAATTTTTTTTTCTATCAGTTTGAAGCCTCCAGTAATCAAGTGCTGCTTCCACTCTCTGTGATATTGATGTACTTATCAAGTTATGCGTGGCAAAACGAGGTAAGATGAGAGTAATACAAATTATACAGTTATTTGTAGTAAAGCAAGTAACTACAAGCTGAGCTGTAAAAAATTGGAACAAAAGATAGACAGACTAGATAGATAGTGTAAGTAAGCAGAAGGGAACGTGGAGGCAGACTAAAGTAGGTCTGATTTATTGATTTGCATTATTACCTGTCTTCTAAGCAGTTTTGTTGACGGGTGAATCACATTCCCCAAAGTAGATACTAGAATTCTTCTTGCATCGACTGTGAAGTATTTCTGGAATTTCTCAATTTCCCATCCACCAATGCAATAAATTCACTCTTCTCAACAAAGTCCTCTGCTGAAATACTCGCTGCTGCTTTGCCAAGGAGAGACCGTTTTAACTTTGCAACGGGAGATTGAATCTCGACGTGACTCATTGTGTGCAAAAGAGAAAAGATATGGAAAAAAAAGAAATTTGAAGCGGTGCGTCAAAAATCCTCCTTCAAATCATTATGAAGAAGAGGAGATAAAATAAAATAATAATATAAACTTCACTCGTTATTTCTGTTTGTGCGAGTTCTTGTTTTAAGTCTTATCCATGAAGTGATGGACTAGGATAATTTCTTCTCACAACTTGGATCACTTTTCCCCGAATAAAATACGTATTTATCTTTCGTTTTCAGTTCAGTTCAAGCTTTGTTGTTGCTATATTTATATATCAGTCCGCTTGTGAATATTGTCTTCCTTGTCGTCATAGTCGTGTTTGTTGTGCCGTATAAATATATGTTTATGCCGATGATGTGAAGAAAAGGACTAAGCTTTGTGCTGCCAAATTTTTGAAGCAGGAAGCAGAGACGAGTGGTAGGAAGATGTTGGCGCCAGCAGCCTGCACGGGTCGATCAAAATCTTTGTATGAAAGTGAGGGTGAGAGCTGTGCAACCATTTTTGGGGATGGCAAAGTTTCTTCTTCAGTGGTTCAGCAAAGAAGCGGACGATAACTATAATTTTGTGAGTCTTTTTGTCTTCAGCAAAAAATTTTTGAATTAAAGGCTCCACTTTTTTTTACATTTTTTGTTTCCAATGTTCAGTGTCACTCAAGTTCAGCGTGTAGTAGTATATTGTCAACTTGTATCACCATTTTCTTCTCTCCAAAATAAATATTTATTACATTACTTCCATTTTATATGAATTCCAGCTTCAGTCATTTAAAAAATATTCTCCACACTCACGAGAATCTTCCTTAACCAATGGTACTATGCAGGCAAATGTTCTATATTCCCAAATTGCGAAAAATGTATCAACTTAAATTCCGATTAACAAAATTGCATTTTTATCTCTCTTTATCTTTCTCGCGTTCTCTCTTCTCAAAAACCTTTCCACATTTACAGTCTCAGCGATGCGTGTACAATAAACTCTCCGGTCATTTCTAACAAACAATTTTCAAATTTCTTCAAATTGTCTTCTCTCCCAAATTGGTAAAGACCAGGGTCACATAATTTTTGGACGAAATGCTGGCTCTTCATGCAACTATATATGGTATGGAGTACTTCAAGATAATAGCTCGATGCTTCAAAGATCCATGCGAAGAAAAAAGGAACCGACGCTTTCTCCCAAGCTTGCTGCGAGTAGAACGCCACGAGACGGTCAACCTGACGACAAGAACGTTGCAAAAAAATTCTTTGGCGATGCAGGTCTGCAGATAAAAAAACACACATCCACACACTATCTACCATGCACACGAGCTCTTTCCCTCACGGTTCGTTACTCGGTTGACGAAGAGCAACTACTGACGAGCATACCCTGACAGGGGTATATAGATAAAGCAGCCAGAGAAAGAAGAAATGTAGCGAAAAGACACTGGCTCAGGGCTAGAGAGAATGTGGAGAAAGCGGAGTTGTAACAGTACGAAGCATTGAAGGATGCCGTTGCCGACGTCGTCGTTTCTCTCGCCGTCGTCAGTTCCTTTCCATACAAACACAGGTCGCGCTACGTGGTTGTCCTGATATTCAAACTGAGTGTGTACGTGTGTGTGTTTTTTTTGTGTGTGAATGCGAAGTGATGCTTCGTCTTCTTTTTTTTTGCAGTTATATCTTCTTTTTTTTCCTGAGCAGCGACGCTATTTTACTGCTGAGTTAGCTCGGTTGTGCAAGCAAACCAGGAGAAAATGAGAAATGGAAGAAAGGAGCAGGCCAAGTGATGTGATAAGAAACAGTCGAATCTCAGCTTGTTATGTGGTATGGTGTATCTCTCTAGTGGCAACAGTAGCAAGCACGATGAATATACATAACAATTTTGTAGACGAGCGGAGACGTCGTGCCAGTCGTGGAGGCAGTAGCTTGTGTGGATGGAACTTAAATCAAGAGAAATCCAGCAAGCCTTCCTTCCCTTCTTCTATTCTCCTAGTTTTTTCTCTTGTCATGCATTCATGCTGCTGGAGAACTCCAACAAAAAAAAAGTTACACACTTTCCTTATCCGATTTTACTCTCTGATATTATATGTTCTCGTATGTGCTCGCCAACTAGGTTTTTATGCATAACGTTTTTTTCTTCTTCTTGGGGCTGCTTGCTACTTCCCGTAATGATGGTTGGTTCGAAAGGACGTCTTCTTTCTTGTGTGCTGGCTCCGCTCAGAGTGGAAAAGCAGGAAAAAAACATGGAACTTTCTCTCAGTCCGTATGTATTATATAGCTCGGAGCGAGAAATGTATTTAATGTTTAGAAATGCGCCTACTTGAAGGGTTTTTTTCTTCTCTGTATCATGACTTGAAAGACTACGTCAAAGGAACAGAAAATTGCATTGGGAGACTTAGTTAAATGGCGTTTCGCTTAAGGAAAAAAATGTTGTTTTTAGCGCACAGTTGACTGTGTATGAGCATGTGGACGTGGGCAGCATCTACAATTTTCTGCAATGAGGAGAAAGTCCAAAAATGGTGAAATTTGATTACTTTTGCGTTTGCATCCAACTAGCGAAACCATAGTGTATATTTATTTTTTTCGTGGGGATGGTCTATCAAGTCATTTTCTCATTTGGAAGGTGTTATTGTTTCACATGGTGTTTGCTAAGAAAGCAGAAGAGGAGTGTATCAGTATATTTTTTGTTTTGATTGGTGACGACAATATCAGCGATGTCTTTTTTTGTGCATCCACCAATTGCTTGTAGTACCCGACTGAGTCGGAGGGCCGTGCTCAATTCATCTTTCAAATTGCATTCCTTGGAGAATTGTGTGAAGGACACTGTGTCGCGTATGTAGAGAGTGCACAAGGAGATATAGAAACTCGCATGAGAGACAGACAACTTTGTCCTCTTTATGACGCCTCGCCTCTTTCTAGTGGTAAAAGGATTACGTTGTTTTGAGGAGAAGACTACTAGAGGAGGCCCCTGGTGATATATTTATTATAATCACTTGGCAAATATTTTGGCTCCAGTCCCAATTTCAAATGGCAGTCGCATCCTCTCCTCCACTACTGTTGCCCGCCTCATGATATTTTTTGCTCCTTTCTTTTTTTGCCACCGGAGAAGGTCGCGTCTTCTCAGAGAATATTATATTTTATAGACTTTCTCCTCCTTTACTTCATCTACACATGCATGACTATTATGTACGTAGGAAATCCTGGCGAGAACAATGTTGCACTTTTTTTTAGGTACGTTACATGGTAGACACCTCCTTTCTTGAATTTCGTTGACCGAATAGACAGAGAGTTCTGTACGTGGGATACTTGTTACGAAATTTAGAAGCCGCTCTTGGACCTGTTTTGAGTACACTGATCTCCTTATATGAAGTGCTTAGGCGTACTTCCCATTACAGTATTTTCATTGCTCAGCTCCCGGCTTCCTCTTTTTTTAAAATCGCCTTGCTAGAATTACGTGTTATATTGCTCCATCATTTTGTCTCCAGGAAAAAAAAGAGAAAAAAATAAAGAGGATTTCCCTTGTTCTCGATAAGATGCTGAAGTGTAAAATCCGAATTTTGTTTGACGTCGTTGGTGAGTAGCTCCTGATTCATGTGAAAAATGTAGCGTGTGTTGCCTTATTATCTTGAGATAAATTTAAGTGTACTTGTGTACAAGATATTGCTTAATATTCCATATTATGTTTGTATGTGCTCTGCTTATTATTGCTTTATGACAGTCACTTGAATTGAAATGTACGGAGAGGAGTATTGTTTTAAAGTGAGTCTTAAAGAGCTATTCCTGGAAGGCTTTCTTTCAAGTGAAATCAGATCACACTCGAATTACTGAGGCATAAGTAGGTAGCTATATAGCTTGTAAGTGTTCATGCTATAGTCTAATATTTATATCTTCACAAGAGCCATTGCCAATTTTGAGAGACTTAGAGCACACTCGTGAGTTGGAAAGATTAGTGAGTGAGTGGAGTGAAGAAGGATTATTGCATTATTTTTCAACATGAACAATAACAGTTAATGACATCAGAAATAGGAGCAATTTCTTACCATTTCGTTTTCTTTTTTTTTTTGTGGGGAAAAAATTATTGGAACACGAGAGTATTATTCCGGAGTATGATCGTACACATTACATAGATTAAAAAGAGAGGAGAAAAAAGTTTGCACATACATCTGAGTGGGTTGAAAAGGAAAGCGTGAACAGTACCCAAACACGTTCACAAATAAAAGCACACACACAACATACAAAAAGTTTTTTTTTGTACGTCAGTATTTTATGCGAACAACTAGAAGTATCTCGGGAGATGTGTAGATGTGAAAGTTCAAACACAGATTTTAAAAATATATATACGGTAGACACAATACAAGCACAGAGAGCACAACCCAAAAACAAGTGAGAACACAGAGATTCACCAAGAGTACAGAGAAGAAGAGAGAGTGAGAAAAGAATGTTCAGAGAGAAATTGTACACACACGACGGAAAGTTATTATGTCACACAAACATATTGTACAAATCATACGAAAACAAATATCTATTCATTGATGTGGGATACAAGTTCTTCACATTTGACTATTCGAAGGATGAAAGCAGATTGGAGAAGGAGTGACAATTGAGTGCCAATCTTATTCTGTCTGTACTGAAGCAAGTTTTTTTTTGAAGGCGAAACATGATACTATTATTGAAAAGCGGTGGAAGGTAGCGTTGGGATGTTCGGAACCTCCGACTTGGTTGGAATAAAGGAGAAGAGAGAGAGGCAGTAGGCAATGACACTGACGACGATGACGGGCCTCTAGGTTATATCATTTCTCTCCTTGTTCGCACCCCTCCGCTTAGTTCCTGATCACGTGCATTAGTTCGCGATGTCCCTTGCGAGTATCTTTGCTGAGGGAAGTTAGCCCACCATCAGTCCCCCTTCCTTCCTGCACAACAGGAAATTCATTAGATTATTTAGAAAAAAGGAAATGTTCCAAAAAAAGCTTTGGAGGATCCTTGTGTTCGTGACGATGATATTGATGATTTGTGGGAATGAATGTTGTGCTGGTGTGTTCTTTATTCATGTTTTTTTTGAACTCTTGTTCGTAAGTACTGTCCTGGTGAAGGAAGGTGAGATGGATGAACAGTGAAAAACAAAAGATGAGTGAGCTGCTGTGTTTATGGATTTTATGGAAGAGTGATTGATCGGTTGATGTAAGGTGTGGTGGAGTGTGTATTTACGTGTTCCTTGTGCTGAAATTAACTAGGAAGTATGTTGCTCTAGTATTTATCGTGTCAATGTAACCTTCTCATTTACCATACTCCTTGTGCTTATTCCCTCGTAATAATCCTGTTCATGGGTAAGAGCAGGATGAGCGTGGCATAATGACATGTGGCAGGTGAAAGTAACGGATCAATTGGTACAAGTGAGCTTAGCCAAATTGAGACGAATTCATATTTCCATCAAGGTAGAAAAAAATGGTGAAGTTTTAGAGGATTTTTGGATGCGTTTCAGGTATATGAACGTGTCTCCGAAAGGAATTTTGGAAGCAGCACCAATCATTCATGTAGAAAAATGTTTTCTTTCAAACAGAGAACTAATGTGAATGTTTAAAATCCTTCAGTTTGTGTTTTTTTTCTCGGATATAGAAATACCGATAATATTTCTTTGCTTGGAAAAGAATGAACTGCTCACTGCTCCATGTCTCCGAGTGGAGAGTATTATTCCAAACAGAGTGAGAGAGAGAGAGAGAGAGAAAAAAGGAAACGAGGTCACGAACAAGATTGTATCCTGCTTATGAGAATTATAATAATGATGACGAAGACGATGAGAATGATGATCGTCGTCTCGACGGTTTAACGGAGGGCAAAAGTGTACACTTGTAGTTACTATGTATTATGATATAATTAAATATATGACGTGATGTAGGTTGCTTGTGGTTGCAAGTAAGTAACTGTGGTGAAACTAAAAAACAAGAAAATAATAATAATAATAATAATAATACAGTCGTAATGTTGCACGACAAGTTTTCTTGTGTTGTAGTTGTGTTGCTGATGATGATGATGACGATGTTTTTTGTGTGTTGAATTAATATTACTGGCTAGAGTATTACTGGAAAATATAGTGTGGGTGAAGACAAGTTGTGTGGAGGCAGACAAAGAAGTAGGCTGATGATAGAGAGATAGGAAGACAAAAAAAGAAGAAATAGAAAGACAAGAAGAGAAGAAGAAGAAGAAAGAGTTACTTTTTTCGACCCGTGCAGGCAGACAGGCCTTGACTCCTGGATGAAACCACTAAGACTAACCGAATGAGAAGGGGGAGAGCATTTCATCGGCCGCTGGAGAAAAAAAAAGAAATGCACACGGAGTTTTGTTCTCGCACTCTGTATGTGAATGTGTGCATTTTACAAAAAAGCCAGCACTGAAAGCACTATCATTTCTTTGGAAAGTATTGCTGGCTTATGAAGCCAGGCCTATTTTGGGAGAGGGGAAAGTACTTTGTAGGAGAAAGCGAAAGTAGTCTTGTGACGTTCCAAGGCATGGCACCAATCCTACCCATCACGAACGTTTATACACTAGTCTGTGATATAACATCAGGCTTCCCTTGTTATCTAGGCCAGAAATTTCAGCGTTCCCGTTCACCACTACTTTCTCTTTGAGAGGAAAGTGGAACTACCCCAAAGTTTGTTTTCCCTTACTATAATTTTCGGTGGAACATATACAAATTAAATATCCGAGGAAAATCTCTCCGAGAGAGAGAGAGTGAGAGAGAGAAGGATATATGTATATCCCCGCCTGTTTTTATAGAGGTTTAAGGATCTGGCTCAACTACTCACAGACGACGATCAGCAGAGTATCATATTGGTTAAGTACTTGGTGTGGGATCGATGAATGGCTGTTCAGTTTATTTAAACATGGGCGTCCGTTACGGAAGCAGCATCACAAAAGCCATATACCTAGTCTAAAACATGCTTCGAAAGATATTCAAATTCCTCTGTGCACAGAGGATCTAGGTAGTGGTTTCCGAATAAGACTCCCACAATCAAAAAGCTCAAACAATCGGTTGCATAGGTCTCATTTTACCACAGGGTAGAGATTTAGATACATTTCTTTCATGGCTCACATTTTTTTTTCAAATTTACACAGTATAATTTTTTCTGAATTTGGATGATATTCGTGGAGAACTTGAAAAGTAAATTTTCATTAGCGAAATATATTATATGTTTGTCGGTGGAACTAGAGAAAATGGTTTGGTTTTTTTTCTGGAGATAAATAATTTGTTTTCCCAAAACACTATACCTGCTTGGGAGAGAATTTACGTGGAATATACTTGTGTGGTAAATAACTATGGGGACGCTTGTATTATTTACGTAACACTCTGAAATCGGCGGCCTACGTGGGACGAAATGTACTGTGAAGTCATCAGGGATAACGGATTAACCGAAATCCGAGTGCTTGACGGTTGAACTTTTATAGGTATGCCATAGCATCTTTAAATAAGGCTCAACTTTGGGTATCTTCAAAATATGCCTTGTGAGGCTATTTAGACGGGAAATTAATGCAGGGCAGGAGTGTCTCTGGCCTACACTATTTTAATAATGTGCATTTTTGCGAGCTGGGGAGTGTAGTCATGATGATAATGTAAAAAAAAGCAATTGGGATTGTATATTTTGATATGCGTAATGTGGATATATTATATACTTTCTCCGCTGGAGAAACTCCACGGTTTGCTAGTTTGGATTTGCACCACTTCCTTTCCTCTGGAAAGCAAAGGGTGCTCCGAGTTTGTGAGTGAAAGCAGGAACACTTTGATGCTCGTCGTGGCCAGATAATAAACACGAGTGAAGGAAGAAGTGAAAGTTTGAGTCGGTAGTCCGAATGAGTAGGCTGGGATGCAAGAGGCTGGCTTTTTTTATGGGAAAGCGTTCGGGTTCCGAACTCCTTTAGTGCACCTAAGCATAAGGAGCACCTACCGCCTGAACAACACGTTAGACAACCACCAAACTTATCAGTCAGGGAGAAAGCAGTGCAGCAGTGTAGGAAAGTGGGATGTGCTGCAAATACCTGCAGTCGAGGATGAAGTATAAGAGATCTGAGTTTCTTCATCCTAAGTCCTACCAAGAGACAATGGGATTTATGCCGAAAACGTAAAAGAAAATTTTGGAACGCTTAACAGCACACCC